>JASANC010001303.1:0-95797 GCA_030248135.1 Theristus sp. LFF4_11 | reverse complement strand
GATATATTTGAAAATCGAGAAAAACGTCAGAAGGAAAGTGGAAAGTGAAAGAAAGAACAAAACAGAAGAAGGTCAGCATAAAATGGTCAGCAGCGTGAGAAAAATCAGAAGAATCAAAGGAAAGGAGAATACCAAAAATAGAAAAGCGCAAAAAGAGCGCAAAACGTCAAAAAAAAGATCAGAAGAAAATAAAAGCTCAAAAGGATGCTGATCCAATTTTGACGTGATTTCAGCTGCTTGTAAATTCACGCATGCAAACTGTTATTATCTCACAACAAAAAGCAGAACGATTTTTTTCAAACTGCGTGACGTGCCGTTCTCTCTGCCATCCTTTCCTTTTTCGACTTTTAGAATTTTCACAGCGGCCGCCGGTTTGTGTTTATCGCTCGTATTGTTCGCTTTCATTGCCTCGGTCTCGTTGGTGTGCAGTGTTGGTGTTTCAATCACTGAAAAACATTAACCAAAAAAAAACAATAACGAGCAGAAAAGAAACTTGCAAAAAAACTACCGTATTACTCCCAATAAACCCCCATGGGGATTAATACGTCAGCGACTTTTAGGGGTGGGGGGTTATTGGTGGGGGGGGGGGGGATTATTGGTGGGGGGGGGCTTTATTCACAAACAAATTCTAGGGGTGGGGGTTTATTGAAAAATGGCAAAAATACCTTGCATGGCAGGCAAGAAAGTCGCAGAAACTTCTACTCTACACAGAAATTTCCTTTTACAATAGCCTTTTGTTATGAAATTACCATTAACTCATCCATTTGGGGCCTTTGGTAGCACAATTTCATCATTTTCACAGCAACCAGCCACTTATTTCGCTGGGTATGTGTTTCAAACAGGTTTCCAATAATCCCCCATGGAGGATTATTTGTGGGGGGGGGATTATTTGGAAACTTGTCGTGGGGGTGGGGGTTTATTGGTGGGGGGGGGGGATTCATGGTGGGGGGGGGGGTTTAATGGGGGTAATACGGTAAACGGTGTTTTCGTTCACCTCTAGACTTGCGGTGCTGCGACGCCTCAGTGGCCTGTTGCGCTTCACTGTGCGCTGCATGCTCTGCTTCCGTCTCAGTCTCGTGACCGTCCTCCGCAGTTGCACTCACTTAAAAATAAACTCACCTTCAAGCGTTTCGGATTCACCCCAAATTGGGCAACTAATATCGAGTTAGTTTACCGCTCTTCGGGCCGAATGGGTGCAACCAACTTTTTCTGTCTTCTGTGTCAAGTAGGATTCAATGAAAAAGCTGGCGCCGTCGTTTATCAACAATTTTTAGTTCTTGCGTAATCAATGCCGATTAGCGTTTTTAAACGCCAGAAAAATACTAGTTTTTCTCGGTGAAAGATATACAAAATAACAGTCTAATTCGAGTTTGTTCCTTTTTCGTTGAAAAATAAACAGAAAAGGCGTGAGAAAAATATTTTCATTTCTGCTGCATGTAAAAATGGTAAAGCAATTCTTAAGCGGCATTCACGAAGCAGTATTTAATGACGCATAGTTGTGTTAAAATATAGCTACGCGATCACTAAGTACGGCTTCATGAATGCCCCTTTACCGTCAGTTTCATTCGCGCATTTCGCCTGGTGAAGTACAAAAATTGTCCACAAGCAAACGGCCAGTGAAACTTTGGACATTATTTCACTGCCAATTAATTGTTTCTTCTAGATTTTAGGGCCTGTTTGGTGGTCGAAAATAAAATTTCGAACAAAAACATCAATGTAACGGTGGGGGCATACGCATACCCACCAGCCCACAAATGCTTTGTTTTCAAAACTGTTTTTTTTGTGTTGGTGTGCGATCAGAATAATCCATTCAAACTGCAGGCGTCAGAAAATGAACTGTATGCTGAATTAATTTCGATTTTTCGTCTGGAATTAAATCACTGAAACTGAACGGCGAAATTTGGCTTCAGAGATTTTTCGAAGTTTTCAAGACAAAAAAACAGGGGAATTTGTATCGCCTTTCCCCGGAAGCTTACACAAAAAAAAATCCAGTCAAACACCTGTTTAGAAATGAAAGTTTGAATTGAATTTATCAAGCCCCACACCATTTACATTTTTTAAGTGCACATCATTTCAATTTCACCCAAATCGGCAACGAATAAAGCAACCATCGGTATTCTCACCTTGCTTCTTTTTCTGTATGCCAAGTCATCATACCTGTTCCGGAATTTAAAGAAAAACACGGACATCAAAAATTATACTGACTCAGATATGTTAGCTAAGAGACTTCATGACCGTGGTAAACAAATGAACGAAATTAGGCGACGCCACAATTCCTGTGTCTGATTTCTCAACACGTTACTTACTAATCAGCTGTAGTCATTGTGTTTGGCATTTCAGTCACCTAAACCTTTGGTGATGTGGTTGAACAAAAAGTCCCGAAACTATTCTGCTCATGTTGCTCACCTCGCAGAAAAAAATACACTCAATAATTGGAATGAATAAAATACGGTGCCGCCACAATTGTATGTGGTCTCAGTTGAAACTTCTGTCGAAAATGTAGTGTCATTCATTCGATTTCTCGAAAAACCCACAAAAATTCCTCAGTTGTCTGCTGATTATATCAAAAAGTATAATTCAGAAAATGTGCTTCATGAGTATGAAATTATAGTTTGCACGTTCCAACAGTACATATGTACTTGTACATACTTTCTCAAGCAAGAGCAGAACACCCAATAATCTAAATCCACATAAGGAGTTCACAAGACACGTGTCGAGAAACAGAGCTCATAAAATAACGATTAACCCAGAAGTTTTGTTTTCGTTCTGTGCTGTTGGTACAATTTTGCATAATTCACTTACATTGCACAAACATACCATATGGCTTTTACGGAATAAAGACTTTCAGCAACGGGAAAAAAACAGAAAGATTTTTTGGGTCAACTGAACGAAAAGTTGGAGTACAAACAAATGAGGCGGTTTGGAAGCGAAATTTACGAGTATCACGCTGCAAAAATTAGCGGCAATAAATCGCTGAGTCACGTGCATGGGCGTCTCTTGTCACATCACCTGTTGTTCGTTGAATATGAACACAAAAACGCAAGTTTTTCATGCAACAACACAGTCTTTCAGGTTTGATTGTGCTACTTCAGCAGATACAATGCAGTTAATGAAGCGAAGAAAACCACAGTTTTCAGCTGTTTTTCTTAATGCTCCGTCTAACGGTCGCTGAGTTAACCAGTTTATCGTAAACAACTTCGCAAACTGTTGTAACTAAACACATCGTTGAATAAAAGTAAGCGTTTTAATCGGACAATAACAATTATTCGTGAAGTCGTGGTTGTTGGTGGTGCGGAGTTTCGGTTAAAATAATGTGACCGCCAATAAAGTTGCCATTCCGTAAACGTCGGTTTTCGCGAGTTGGTTAAGTAAAGTGAAACAAAAGCCCGGGTGGAAAATTTTGAAACTTCATTTTGACTTTTGTTCCTCCGTCCATGCTCTAACTGCTGTGACAAAGTGACGCGATGGCAATAGCTCCACTGCTTGTAGTGCTATTCGTGACGGTAAGCAAGTTTTCTGTTATTTCTGTTGTGTTCGTGTGGAAAGTTTTTTAAAACAAAAACAAAAACTGAAAATTTTCAGTGGTCAGCAGTTTGTGCCGTACCGATACCGAATGGCGTAGTTGGTAAGCTTGGATTTTCGTAATACCATAATTAAAAAGGAAGTTTTCGTGTTGAGACCAGGCGGTCAAAGTCAGCCATTTTCAGTGTTATGCTGATTTACTTCATTTCACATTTTCACTTTCCGTGTTAGTATTGCGATTTCAATTTCGAACGGAAAATATAGATACAGTAAACGTATTCTTGCTGTGTTTCGAGTGGTTCTGTTGCCGATTATTTTTTTACGCCCATTCAAAAGAACGGTCGATTTAGTTGGGTACCATTGACCGTTGTTTACCTCTGACCGTTGTTCAGCCTTGACCGACCGTTGTTTACCGTTGACCGTTGTTTCAGGCTATCCCAAAGTCACATGCGGCGAGCACTCGATCACGGTCAAATTCGACACTGAAGCAAAGTTTGAAGGGCGCGTCTATATCAAGGGCGAAGTGCACAAAGCTGGCTGTCAATGGCCCCAATACGGCGGTCACACACCAGATACGCCCGTAAGTAAAAAAAAACTAAAAGATTTCATGAAACAACAGTGTCTAAAATATGGACAGTCGAACTCTAAATTATAGAGAATCAGCTTATAGGTTGGTGATCACGTGATGCATGCTTTCTATGCAAACCAAACTCCGCCTTCCCACAGCAATGCCTGCATAGAAAGCATACATCACCAACCAATCAGCTGATTTTCCATAATTTAGAGTTCAACTGCAGTTCTCTTATTTTCAGTACACGCACGACAGCTCCCCACCATACGCAGGGCCACACGACGGTCACGGCCCTGGGCTGCACGGCGGGCCGCCTCATCACGGCCCACACTCGGGTCCCGTCGCCGCACAACATGGCCCGCCTCCGCACGGACAAAAACACGAGCCCGCGCACATCGACGGTCATGCACCGCATCACGGACCGGACCACGGACCGCCGTTTCCACACGGCGATGGACCGGGAAAGAGCGGTCCAGCACCGCACGACGCATTCGGCCCGCATGGCAGCGACCCGCATTCGCCCGGCGGGCATAATTCCTTTGATCCGCATGATGGCGGCGGTCACGGTGGCTTTCCGTACAACGACGGCTCCGGACCGGGCGGTTTCCCACATGACGGGCCAGGAGGGTTCCCGCACGGCGGCGGTGGTGCACCGCACAGCGGCGGGTTCCCGCACAACGGCGGTGGTGTACCGCACAGCGGCGGGTTCCCGCACAGCGGCGGGTTCGACGGTGGTTTCCCGCATCATGGCCCGTCGCACGCTGGCGGCCCTGGCGGCTTCGACCACGGCGGCGGGGCACCATTTGGTGGCGCACACGACCCGCACGGTTTCGGCGGGCACCCGCACGACGGCGGTTTCAGCGGCAACGTTGGGCCGCCGTTGAGTTTACTCAAGACGGCACGGGACGTGAACGACGGTTTCCAGAAACAGAAACAGAAACAGAAGCAACGCAGAGCACGACAACAACGGCAGGCGCCGCACTTTGGCGGCCCGCACGATGGCGGCGCGCACTTTAGCGGCCCGCACGATGACGGCGCGCACGGATTCGACCACGGTGCGCCCGTGCCCTCGTATGTGCCGGGTGATTCGATATCGATCGACGTGAAATTCGGCCAGTGTAACATGCGACGACAGAGAACGGTTCTTAATTGTTTGAAGCATTTTGTTGAAAGATTGATGGGCTGAAGCTGAATAGTAAAGAGTGAAATGGTCAAAAAGGCCAAATTAATCGCAGACATCACCCATGCTGCCTTTCAAATCAGGTGTGAAGCCAGGGGCAGGGTGAAAAGTTTTTTCCCATTATTCTACTGCCAGTTCTTGCTCGTTCTTCAGTCCGTTTCTCCTTTCAGTTGAGCCCGCGAGGCGTCGAGTACACATTCACAGCGGTCGTCAGTTTCCATCCGGTGTTTCTGACGAAAATCGATCGTGCCTACCGCGTGAAGTGTTTCTACATGGAAACGACGAAAACTGTGAACGCAGCGTTGGATGTCAGGTTGGTAGAGCAATGTCCATAAACCAGTGCAGGTGTACAGTCGAACTCCAAATTATAGGGAATTAGCTGATTAGTTGGTGATTACGGCATGCATGCTTTCTGTGCAAGCCGAACTCCGCCCCCACAGCAATGCCTGCACTGAAAGCATGCATACCGTAATCACCAACCAATCAGCTGATTCCCTATAAATTAGAGTTCGACTGTAAATTACGATGGTTTTTTGGTTGGTTTAGCGAGAATCACGCGTTGAAACTCAGTGAAATCATTCCATACCCACAAGATATTAGGAAACCCGAAAAAAACAGAAGAAAACGTTCCGTACCGAACCAAGCAACTGCAAACAAACTTGTCTACATACAGCTTAACCAAAATGCCCGCCACTTTTTGCTGCTTTCTTCCACCGTTTCAGTCGCTTATGCCACTGTTCAGCTTTGTGCTTCCGCTTTTACTGCCTCTCTCGGGTATAACCGGAATGATTTCACCAAGTTTCAGCTCGTATCACTCCAAGCGGCGTCCAGTCCACGGCAAGAAGGCAGCTCGGCTCGCGCGGACTCCGCCTCTTCCGCTGGTTCCGTGTCGGCGTTACTGCGTGCTGAGGGCGCTGATGAAAAAGTTTTTATGCAGTACCAGTAGTAGTACTAGTACTAGTAGTAGTAGTTAGTAGTAATAGTTAGTAGTAGACTAGTTGTAATGGTTGAAAGCGCTCAAGAGTCAAGACAAGACGCTATGTGCAACAACACCAACAGTAGTTTCTCCTGCACCGCAGCATGCTGACGACAAAGTCCGTGAACGAGCAGTATCCGATGCCGAAGTGCCATTACAATCTGAAACGTGGCTACGACGGCCAATACGTACGGTACGCGCGCGTCGGCGAGAAGATCGTGCATGTCTGGCATTGTGACCAACGTGAGTGCGAGAGAATTGTTGTCGTTCTTGTTGTTCTTGTCGAAGATTTTTTAATGTTTGAAAGTTTTTTTGAACCGCCGAGAAAATGCAACGGAATTGTTGTCGTTCTTGTTGTTCTTGTCGAAGATTTTTCAACATTTTAAAGTTTTTTTGGAACCGCCGAGAAAATGCAACGGAATTGTTGTCGTTCTTGTTGTTTTTTGAAAGTTTTTGTCTTAGATTCTTAAAGTTTGAAAGTTTTTTCAACGCAACATCAGTTTCAGAAGCCGGCTATGTTTACGGCATGCTCGTGCACAGTTGCTACGTTGACGACGGCGCTGGAAACAAAGTGCTGCTCGTAGACAAACACGGGTACACCTTTTTTCTTGTGAAAGCATCTGGCGGTGAGAAACGCCACTTAGGAACAGGCGTTTTCAATCGCCAGATGTAGTGATGCTGGTTAGAACTAGTCACATTATTGAGATGATGAATTTTCATCTGCCAATGAGAGGCCCTGATGAAGCAACCTACACCGTTTGCAATTTCTGGCAATGTTTTTTTTTAATTTGCCATCCTCAAGTTACACAGTTACACGTACACACGAGATACACCGCATTGTTACAGATGTGCAGTGGACAAATTCCTGATCGGTCAGATCAACTACGACCAGAAACTGATCGAGGCTCACGTCGAGACGCACGTGTTCAAGTACGCCGACAAGCCGCACCTGCATTTCATGTGCTCCGTGCAGCTGTGCTTCAAGAACGATGGCGGCTGCGCGGGAATAACGGTTGTTGTTGTTGAAATTTTGTGCGATGTTTTTAACCGGCGGCGGGGCTCGATCCCCCGAGCCGTTGGGCCTCCGAATTTCATGCTGTTCATACAGTTTTATCGGAGTTTCCTGGTTTTTCGCGAAATAAAATGAAATGGAATGGAATGGAGCGCACAGACTGCAGTCTAACGCACTACCACCAGGCCACGAGGGTGACGCACGACGGTGTGCTACACAGATTGCTGAATTCACTGGATTTTGTCAAAGCAACCTGTTCTATTTTATTAATTCCGTGTGTGAATACAGTGCCTTTTTTCCGCCAGTCAGGCACGTTCGTGATACGCGCATTTTGCCTGTGTGTGTGTGGCTGTGAAATTATTACAGTCGAACTCTAAAAAAGTCAATCAGCTGGCTGTTTGGTTGGTGATCACGTGATGCGTGCTGGGCAGGCGTTGTTGTTGTGGAGAGTCCACACAGAAAGCAGGCATCACGAGATCACCAACCAATCAGCTGATTGCCTATAACTTGGAATTCGACTGGGGTGAAAACATTGTGCACACAAGAAGGACAACCGAACTTCACCAAGACTGGTAACTGACAAACGTCAATCTACCATACGAGGGAAAAAAACTGTCGCAAAAGGAAAAAAGCGCTTTTCAGCCTCCAAGTTGCGGTTATTCGGACGTCGGGCCAACGCCGCACGGTCACTTCAGCGGCGACCCGCACAGTTTCGCACCGCACGGCAGCGGCGGGCATGAGCTCGGCCCGCCGATTCACCCGTCCATTGGACCACACGACCCGCATCATTTCCCGTCGTTGCGGCCCGTCAAGTAACGTGAAAACAAATTGCGGTTTTTTCTGCGATACATTGTTTATATCGTTTGCATTACTTTTCAACACATGTGAAGCCCTTATGTATAGTGTTCGTTTAAACCTGTCACATTCATCGCAGAATACAGACCATCCGATACTTTGCATTGCAGTTGAAGAACGAATGTATCGGGTTTGGTTAAAATCAAAAAACCCCATTTGTGGATAAATATGTTTTCTTGCAACTTCAGCTCTTATTTGAGTTCTGCTCTGCGAAAAGTGACAGGTTTAAACGAACATACAGTAAGGGAGTTGTGAAAGCCGAACTCAAGTGTGCTTAAATGCATGGTATTTCCGTTCGTTTGCTTCAACTTTCAGTCCGGTGCATGGTCCGTTCGCTAATAAGCAGCAGGATTTGCCGTTGCGCGTCGAGAATTCAGGCGACGATAAAAAAGAGACAATCAAATCGGAAGCAGTCGCGAAAAACAGAGTGAATTTTTGATATGTGACAAAATGGTTTGGCGTTATTGCCACTGACCAATAAATAAAGCTTTCGTAATCATGTCCATTCGCGAGCGAAGCGGAGCGAAGCGGACAGCGGATGAGACATAATATGGCCCGTAGTTCCTTCGCGCTAAAATTTCAAACTTACAGTACCTCGCATTGTGAACATAAAAGAAGCTGAGAATTTTTTCTCCTGCACACAGGTAGATAATCCACAGATACACTGTGTGCACCAGAAATTTTTTCGTGGTGATCTTCTACACACGCTGTGTGCGTATTTTATCAATTCTGAAAGTGAAAAAAATTATTCTTGTTTACCCCTTTTTTTCCGGCTATGTCATCAAATGTGTTCGCAGTTTCAGTGATACAAAGAAAATTCTGACTGTTATGAGAAAAACATTTTCTGGGGTAAAAATGTTCGGGATTTTCAAATTTCGCATTCATTTTTTTCTCCGATGCTTCCCAAGGCTTAAAATTTAGCTTGTTTGTACAAAAATACGAAAAATGCTTATTTTGAAGTGTATTTCCGATTTCTGCGCGTGAAACAAACCGTTATTTGACAAATAAAAAAGTTTACAGGGGTAACCAACAACGGAGAATTTGAATTTGACATTTGTTTTTTGAAAAAGTGAAAAGAATAGCAGTTAAATAACCAAAGTCGTGACGATTTCGGGCGAATCGGCCGTGAAAATTGGCGAAATCGGTCCAAAAACAAAAAAATGAGAAACTGGTGTAGTCCGGGGTAATTCAATGCGCTGATCACGGATTTTGGGTTAGTTTTCTTATGTCAGCAACTCTAGATACTGAATCGTGACGATTTCGGGCGAATCGGCCGTGGAAATTGGCGAAATCGGTCCAAAGACAAAAAAATGAGAAACAGGTGTAGTCCGGGGTAATTCAATGCGCTGATCACAAATTTTGGGTTAGTTTTCTTGTGTGAGCAACTCTATCTAGATACTGAATCGTGACGATTTCGGGCGAATCGGCCGTGGAAATTGGCGAAATCGGTCCAAAAACAAAAAAATGAGAAACAGGTGTAGTCCGGGGTAATTCAATGCGCTGATCACAAATTTTGGGTTAGTTTTCTAATGTGGGCAACTCTAGATACTGAATCGTGACGATTTCGAGCGAATCGGCCGTGGAAATTGGCGAAATCGGTCCAAAGACAAAAAAATGAAAAACTGGTGTAGTCCGGGGTAATTCAATGCACTGATCACGGATTTTGGGTTAGTTTTTTTATGTGAGCAACTCTAGATACTGAATCGTGACGATTTCGGGCGAACCGCCGTGGAAACTAGCGAAATCGGTCAAATGCAAAAAACAAGAAAACTGTGTTGTCCATGGTAATTCATTGCGCCGATGACGGGTTTTGGGTTAGTTTTCTTATGTCAGCAACTCTAGATACTGAATCGTGACGATTTCGGGCGAATCGGCCGTGGAAATTGGCGAAATCGGTCCAAAGACAAAAAAATGAGAAACAGGTGTAGTCCGGGGTAATTCAATGCGCTGATCACAAATTTTGGGTTAGTTTTCTTGTGTGAGCAACTCTATCTAGATACTGAATCGTGACGATTTCGGGCGAATCGGCCGTGGAAATTGGCGAAATCGGTCCAAAAACAAAAAAATGAGAAACAGGTGTAGTCCGGGGTAATTCAATGCGCTGATCACAAATTTTGGGTTAGTTTTCTAATGTGGGCAACTCTAGATACTGAATCGTGACGATTTCGAGCGAATCGGCCGTGGAAATTGGCGAAATCGGTCCAAAGACAAAAAAATGAAAAACTGGTGTAGTCCGGGGTAATTCAATGCACTGATCACGGATTTTGGGTTAGTTTTTTTATGTGAGCAACTCTAGATACTGAATCGTGACGATTTCGGGCGAACCGCCGTGGAAACTAGCGAAATCGGTCAAATGCAAAAAACAAGAAAACTGTGTTGTCCATGGTAATTCATTGCGCCGATGACGGGTTTTGGGTCAGTTTTCTTTTGTGATCAATTCTAGGTACTAAATCGTGACGATGTCGGGCAAATCGGCCGTAGAAATAGCAAAGGCGAAATCGGCCCAAAAAACGAAAAATGAAAAACCTCAGTTATCGGGGGTGTAGAAGAATGTGTGACCAACCAGATGTGAATTTGGTCCGACCTTCGGGACTTATTTAAAAGTCAGAATATTATCTAAAAATGCGGGAGACGCATATAAAAGGAGGAATATGGCTTTGTGTAAGCAGTGAGAGACTTGGCTCGACAACTCTTTTCAAGTCTCTAATGGACACACGGATACAAGTACATAAGAGCCATATTTTTGCGCCGTTTATTCATTATTTCAGTTGCACATGTACTTTGTAGACAATTAAAACTTTAACATTTGCGGTATTTCGGGCATTTAACGACCACTAAAACTACTAAAATAACGATCAGACTTCAGATTACTGATACTGGTTTGCCCAGAACAAAGTGTATCGCAGAGGCATTGGGGAACGCAAGGTCCCCCCACCCTTCTGTGGCAAAGGCAACGACTCACGGGACAGACGGTTTATCCTGCCACTAGAGTTTGGCAAAAAGGGTGAAAATCAACGGAAGACAACACCTTTTTGTCGCTGGTGCTGGTGTGCACACAGCGATACGTACGTTAGCAACGATGAAACCACATGAAGCCATGTCTTGCAGTCTCTGATTTTTCTATTTTTGCACAGAATTTACAGATTCTTGATTTACAGAAGTTCTGCACAGAATTTGCACAGAATTTCGCACATTATGTGATTTCGGACTAAACTGGAAAGGACAGTCAAAAAATAATTTTAAAACTTTTTTACGCTTTTCAGTAAAACAAACGCGGCGCAAAAATATAGCTTTTATGTACTTGTATCCGTGTGTCCATTAGAGACTTGAAAAGAGTTGTCGAGCCAAGTCTCTCACTGCTTACACAAAGCCATATTCCTCCTTTTATATGCGTCTCCCGCATTTTTTAGATAATTTTATTACTTCTCTGGTGTCATGCCGTGCACTGTAGAATAAAAACTGGACTGACTGCTTTCGCAATTGCAGAGAAAGCGTGATGCGATGACGACCGCGCAGAATACCACAAAAGCAACAACAACCATTACCACAAATGCAACAGCGCCAACCGTGGGAACGGAGAGCGTGGGAAAGTTCAAGTCTAAAACGACAGCAATGAACCACCACCAACAAGAACAGCAGAATGCCGCATTCTCGCGGCGTGACCCAACACTTGAGGCGGACTTAGTCGCGCCCGCATTGGTGGTGTTGCCGTTCGATGCTGAGATCGACGAGCGAGAGGAGCACGCGGTGGAAAGCGAACTGGCACACTGTAAGTGGCTGCGTGCCCAGCTTGCCGGGATTGGAACCTGTTTCCTTGTGCATTTGCCTGACGCTTGAAGCAGAACAGAACAGAGGTGTTGAATGCTTGACTGTGCGGTTGTTGCAATGGCGTTGAATGTTAGCAGTGCACTGATTGGCTCCGTGACGCATACTGCTAGACCACCACTGCCAGTGTGTTTGTGCATAGACGACACTAATGACACACAGATCGCAACAATAACTCGTTTTCCATTCAAAACCATCCATTTGCTGCGTGTCGATTGGTTGCATTTTGATGTTGCTTTGCTACAGTTCTAGTGAACCAGAGAGTCAAACGTTGCACAGTCGCAAACACACAGGCATACATACACAAGCGTTGTTTCAGTGTGTTTGTGACCGTGTGCATCTGCCAGTGCGTTTGTCTGCAAATCTGCTATCACACGTGCCTGAATGACGCGCACACGCACCAGCAGAATCACCAACGGATTGTTTTTGTCAAACACAATCACCATCAACATTTCAGTGTTGCCCGGTCAATTGTCACCCGGACGTCACCTGACGTCTCGTGACGACCGCACGTGCCTCTCAACGACCGGAGTAACGATTTTGGCGGCGCTATTTGGCGGTTTAGTGTTGTTCTCCACAGTGACCGCAACAATGGCGGCGAAGCGCACGATGTCAGTCCACAAATACCAGTAGAAAAAACGCGGTATTTTTGAGCTGTCCAATCAGCGATCAATCATTTTTTTCCGAAACTCTGTTGTAAGTCAACGCTTTTTTTCTTCACGGATAAATCGATTTTTTCTCTCTCTCGAAAATCGGGTGCGTTCCAGCTCAGCTAAAAAAATGACACCGCTTGTTTGTTGCGAGTCAGTTTTTCTGCATTTCTGTTTGTGCTGTTGCCTTCCATTTCGTGATTGCCAGATACACAGGACTTGTGTGATTCATGCTTTTTTTGTTCAATGTTTTCCATCACACAGATTGTGTCGATCTGTCAACACAACCTCAATTTTTCTTTTCAGTAAGTAAAAAACAGAACAGCACGTTTTTCTTGGTGAAACGGAGCTTTTATGCAACATACTTCGGAAAACCCAAAGTTCGACAAAAAAACAGAAACGCAAATACACGAGTGAAAATCACGCATTCACAAAATGTAAAACGGCTGAAGTTGGGATTGGTAAATCGGATCACTGAATAGGCGTCGAAACCACAAATGAAAAGCTGCACCAGCATGAAACGGTTTTGAAAAAGATCATATCTAACTCCACACATTAAAAGCAGGCTGAAACGACGGATGCAGCAGACCAAAATAAACTGAAGAGGACAAAAAGTCCACAACGTTTCATTTTACTCGTAACCACATATTTGAAATCAAAATCGAATTGGCTTTACGCCACGGAAAAGGTAAAAATTACAAAAAACGACTAAAACTGATGGGACAAACAAACACAAGACCCAAGAGGCAACAAATCAATCAACAAACATTACAAAATACGAAAAGTAACACGAAGAGCAACGGAACACACTGAAGAGAAGAAAACAGATCATTATTGTTGTTGCAGTATGCCCATCGTCATTCGTCTGTTGAGTTGTTTGTCTAGCGTTTCTCCTGAAAATTAAAAAAAAATTGTTTTACTAATTTTCAATCAAAGATTCCATAACCCATAGAGAAGTGAAAAAAGTTGAAGTGTGAGGGGCTAATTTATCACGCAAGAAATCACAACGATACACAACAGCCAACAGAGACGTTTCCAGTTAAGAGATCAGCTGATGCGGCAATCAATTCTCAACAAAACTACAGATTGATTACCGTTTTCGGAATACCAGATGATAAAGAAATTCGAACTGAGCTAAGAAAACTTACAGGAATGCCTCAAAACAAGAACAAAACAAAGATCCATGAGAAGACAGATCGAAAGATGGCAAAATATGCAAACTGAAAACAGTTGCATTGCATTGCACCCACAAACACCAAAAGCATAAAGTGCACTCTGAAATGTTTGCTTGTTTTATTGCACACCATCTAGCCATGTGCAAACGCACAGAAGAGGCAGCTTCCAGAAACCATCAGCATTAGCTGAGACACTGAGCCACAAAAATCAAATCTCCGCACGCTGATTGGCCACAAGCTACAGAAACGCTCAATCTCCAATCGCCAAGCAGACAGCAAACATGTGCACAGAACAATGCTGAATTGCGGGTGCGCAGAGAGAAACGTTCAGAAAACCGAGAAAAAAGCTAATTCGCAGTTTCCGCTTGCGAGACATACGAGCAAAACACCAAAGCAAGCGAGCAATCATTCAGCTCAGCTGCATAACCAATCAATTCACTACCTCCACACATGCCCGTTATTCAGTGGCCAGCAGCATAACTGCAGTGTGTGTGTGTGTGTGCGTGTGTCACTGTGCGGCGGTGGTAACAACGGGTACGCCCGTTGCAGCGGGTACAGCAGCCGGTTGCCCCGTACTCGCCTGTTGCTGATGCATCGGCGGTGTCGCGGCCTCCGATGGAACACCAGCAGATGATGACGTGACGGGCGGGGCTGCTGACGTTGTTGCTGACACGGACGTCGGCGGGGGCATACTGCTGCTAGTAGTTGGCGGCGGGCACGGCTGCTGTTGCTGATGTGCCGGTGCATAGCCGGCGGGTACGGGTTGTTGCTGCTGCTGTTGTTGTTGTTGTTGCGGCATCGCATACTGGCCCATCGGTTGTTGCTGGAAATGTTTGCAGCAAAATTGTTTCATGGGCAGAAAAAACACTGGATGATGAAAACGGTCGAAGCTGCTTTGGAATCGGACGGAATAAGCAAACTCCTGAGTTACAGCGATTGTGAAGCATCACGCTAAGATGCCGCCGGGGCTGACGCCGAGTTGGTGTGATGCCCGTTCCATGAGACGGCGGGAACTGAACAACAGCAACAATAACGCGATGCTATTGGTTGTATTTGAAGTGGGCATCTGATTCAAAACACGTCAGCCAATCGTAGTTAACCAATTTGCATGACGGTTTCTCTGCATTTCGGCCTGGCCAAGCCACCAACATCACATGCAGAAGAGGGGCGTTCTCATCACTGACGTGCCTCTTGAACCACTTGTGCCGTGAACGCTTGAGTAGAATACTTGGCGATTGATAAGAAAATGAAGAAATCAATACAATATCGATCAAACCTTGCTGTCCACCTTTCATGATACAAGTCAAAAAAACACGCCGTCTTTAGGCCCACTCATGCACGCGCGCGCTGAAGCGCGTTGACGCGCGCTAACATGAACGTGCATATGATGTGGTGTCAGTTCTAAACCCACGGTCATTTCTAAACCCGTTCTAAACTGTGTTTTATATACCGGGTGTGTTTCTGCACGCATGCACGCACTCTGTTTCTTCACCACAGAAAACATTTCACGTGTTTCCAATCACATATGAATGTGCGATGTTCTATAACTGAAGCGCGCTGAAGGAAGCTGTGCAGTTTTTCTGCTTCATGAATGCGTAGCGACGCGCTTCAACCTCCATGAATGGCGCTTTAATGAAAGCCGTAAACCGTAAACGTGCGCACCTGTTGCGGATACGGCGAGTGCTGCGGCTGCATCTGCGCCTGTTGCTGTGCTGGGGCGTAGCCGGCGTACTGCGGCGGGGCCTGACCCTGAGGGGCGGCGTACATCGGCTGCTGCGAGGTCGCTGGCATGCCCTGTGGAATCACACAACAGCATTACTAAAGGGACATTCATGAAGCAGTAGTCAGTGACCGCGTAGCTGTGCGTCGCTATATAATGCTTCACGAATGCAGCGTTAAGGCCAATTCATGCACGCAAAATTTGTCCGGCACGTCACGTCTCATACATGGAGCAAGAAACAGCACTCCAGCACGTCACCGTGCTTTAGAACACGTGCTCGTTCCTACAATTCATACATGACGTGCCGCATACACCCGTTGTGCGCGAATCGGCTTTAGAACCCCACTTCTCACTTCCCTGTAAAAATTTGTCAAAATCTCATTCACAGTGCTATTCTGCAAAATCCGCAAACAACACAAAGCACGTCTTTCAATGACGATCTTGTTTAGTGCACAAAAAAACATTCACCCGTCTTCCAACAATGACTCCAAACCTGTTGCTGTGGCGGATAGCCGGCCGGCGGACGCTGTTGTTGTTGTTGCTGTTGCACTTGGTACGGTGGTTGTGGTTGTTGTTGTTGTTGTTGTTGTGGCTGGGGCCCGGTGGCATAGGGGCGTTGTTGTTGTGCGTAGTATGGCTGCTGCGGTTGTTGACCCATGTAGCCACCTGAATGAATAGCGTCTCTCAATTCTGTCTGCTTGACTGACATCGCTACAAGACATCCGGTGCTAGGCACAGTCGAATTCTAAATTATAGGCGATCAGCGTCGATCGTTGATGATCACGTGCATGCATGCTTTCTGTGCACGCATTGCTGTGGGGGCGGAGTTTGGTTTGCACAGCAAAGCATGCATCACGAGATCACCAACCAATCAGCTGATTCGCTATAATTTAGAGTTCGATTGTAGGTTCAACTATAGATTTTCGAAGTGCAGCAACCACCTAGGTTGACGTTGCTAGTCACTACACGGTGTCACTGTGTCTATTTCACAATTTCGCCATCTATGCTTTTCCAACCTTTTAAGCAAAGCGTAACGAGCAATCAGCACATCAATCAAGCGTGTTTCCCATGTTCTCAGTGTTCGCCACCCTGTTGGCAGCCTCACAATTCACACCTTGCGTATGCGGCTGATAGTGCATTGGGGCGTATTGTTGCTGTGGTGGCGGTGGCGGTGGAGCGTACTGCGCCGGTTGCTGTGGCGGCGGCGCATATTGGCCCGGTGGTTGTTGTTGGTAGTAAGCTGGCTGTTGCGGTTGCTGTTGTGGTGGTGGTGCAGACATTGCCATTGGTTGACTCGACGGGGGCGGAGCTTGTTGCGGTGGCGCCTGCTGTACTGGCGCACCAGGAGGCATCGACTGAAATCGATTGTTAATCGATTTATTGTAAAAGTGTAATCGAAAATCTATTGTGTTGCATCGTGTATTTGGCTGGTTTGTGTGCAATGAAACACATGTTGAAATGTTGAAATGCTTTGAGATGATTGGGTGTTTGAAGGAGCAAATCAGCGAATTACAAGAGATTCTGTTGCACCGGTTCACATCCGTTTGTTTGTTGTATTTAGTTCTGCTCGGTTGACATCGCCCATCCTGTTCATTGCACGCACGTAACAATAAAATTTCATCCACCAAGAAAACAATCGCACCGAAATCGGTGTATACCAAAACCAACCAACCAATGCGTCCGATTCAAATGCAACCAACCAATCAGCTGACAGCGGACTGAGCGTTACTCCCCCTAGGAGGAAAAAAACGATAATTTTCGCGAACCTGCGGTGGCGGCTGCGCAGCGGGTGGCGACTGCATGGCCTGCTGAGGTTGCGGGGGTCCAGGGATCGCTTGCGGGGCCTGTGCTGGCTGCTGATGTTGAGCGTACATTTGTGGTGGTTGTTGTTGTGGTTGTTGTTGTTGTTGTTGTTGTTGTTGTTGTTGTTGTTGTTGTTGTTGTTGTTGTTGTTGTTGTTGTTGTTGTTGTTGTTGTGCGTACGGCTGTGCGCCCGGTGCACCATGTTGACCCTGTACAGGGTGTGTCTGCTGACAATTGAAAACAAACAATCTTGAGTTCTGCACATGAGACTGCCCATTCAGTGCGGCGTGAGTGCGCATTGGAGATGGTATCGGAAAAATTTCCGGAAATGTTTCGGAAATTTTTCCAGATTTAAGAATTCCATCTCTTGTGTGCATGATTGCAATTGTTACTGAATGAAAAACCACTCTCACTCAACTCAAAGCTCACCCCTCACTCAACGCCAAAGCAAAAACTGCAATTGTTACTAAATAAAAACCACTCACTCAACCCAAAAACCTCAAGACCAAAGCAAAAACCCAGCAAGACTCACCATGTGTGGCGGCGCAGCCGAAGGCGGCAGCGGCTGTTGCTGTGGCGGTGGCGGTTGCGACTGGGACATCGGTGCTGCGGCGGCCACTGGGGGCGTTGCTTCTGGAATTGTCGAACAATCAAGGAAAAAATACGGCGATACGAAAGACCTTATGCACCAGGGCGAGGCACATCAGACTGTTCCAGGTTCGTGCTCTCAAACGCACAAACCAACGCACTTGCGTCACCGGGTTGCTGTTGCTGATGTGCATGATGATGTGCTGCTGATTCACTGCCGCTTGCTGATGGTGGCGGTGGCTGATGCGTGTGCACTTGCGGGTGGTCAAAGTTGGATGGTAGCGTCGATGGCAGTTGGCCTGTGAAAAAAATGCGGGCAGAGTTATGCGCACAGGTACAGTTCTGCTCTGTTCTATTCGGCGATTTCAAGCGACACGCAAACGCACAAGGAAGCAGGTTCCAATCCAGCAAGCTGGGTGGGTACACGGTCAGAAAGAAAACAATAAATAAATAACTAAATAAATCAAAATAGAAAGTTGATTGATTGTGATATAGTGGTTGATTGGTTGAATTGCAGTGCAATCTTGCCAGGCTGACTGGTCGCCGTATAGTGTGTGAAACACAAAATCGGTTGGCTCGCAGGGGCAAGCCGGAAAATTCAACAAGCAAACATCAAAAAGTTTGTGGTAATCTGTCCCTGCCCCAGTTGACCGGAACCCGTGGCTACCGAACCCGGAACCCAAAAATCAAACTCCGATCATTTGATGTGTGGGTGAATGGACGACTGAGGAGACCAAACCAGAAAAGCGTCCCGTAGACAAACGCCCTCGCCACAAAAGGGCGCGACGGGGCGGACCATCTCTAAGCCCCCGTAATTTTGTAAAACTTGCAAGTAATTTGCAAATTGGTAAATAACTAAACCGAAGCTTTGTAAAATTCAGCAGCTCAAAAACACACACGAACCAGACTGCACGAGTTTGCTGTGCGCCTCGCTGCGCGCGCGATTCTCCAACGTGCGCAGCTGGTCGGCGTGGAATGCCTGACGCTCCAGGATCAATTGTTGACGTTGGTATTCGAGCTGGAGAAAGATGGGCGACTGTTGTTTGGAATAAAAACATGATGTGGTTCATTGTCTTGTTTTCTGAGTTCTGCGACTCAGTGCACGGCATAGCTAAGATAGGTGATCAGGTTCATGCTTGACGCGGCAATTCAAAAATAACAGAAGTGACACGACTCTGTTGAATTTTGAAAGAGTCACACGGTCGAAACCTGCACGGCCGAAGACAGACATGGCTATGGGCGAAGACCTCAGCGGCCGTATCTGGACGATCCCGTGCTAACAATATCCAGCCAATCAGCAATAAAGGAGGTAAACTCATGAAACCTGAAGCTAGCAGCAACACACAAACAAAAAAACTAAACATAACGCCAATTAACAGACCGCCTCGCGTTCCTTGTCCATGATCGACTCCAATTCCTCAAAGTGGCGCAGTTTCGTCTCCAGCTTCTTCATTTGCGTTTCGACGAGCTGCGCAACGAGCGACTTGATCTTGCGCTCCTCTACGTTCGATAGGTGCTGCAAAGTAATGAGGCCTCGATTGGGGGGAGCCGAAAGAAAAGTCGAGGAAAAGATAGAACAGCGCTTTGTTTGGAATCATCTGTTTCGCTCTCCGGACCGGTCACAAAGAAACACCGTTACTTTTCCAGGCAGTGACAGTTTGCACTTCATCTCCACTTTCACGAAACTCCCGTTATTCCGTTTTAAAAACCCCGAGGACACGAAGCTGTCAAGGACGTATGTTGTACGAAGAACTGGGGACGGCTAACCACCCAGTCCGTAGGAATGAAAAAAAACGTTTTTTTATTTTGTTGTGAAAAGAAAGTCTCTTTTCACGGTTTTAAAACTGGTTTTTTTCCAGAGTCCGTAAACCAATGCACCCTGACCAACCAAGCGACACCAGGATCCCGCTGGAGCAAGCTGGGTCTCCGTGTCCGTACCACATGCTGTTCCTACAGTCTTATCGGAGTGTCCTGCTTTATTGCGAAATAAAATCAATGAATGAACGACACCGAATCCCATGCCGCACCTTCGCCTTAACGGCAGCGGCAGCGAGCGACGCAGCAGCGGCTGTCTGCACCGTCTGTCGACTCAACGCCGCCAATTCGGCGGTCGTTTCTTGCTCCGATTTCTCAGCGGTGTCCGGTTTTGCGTCCGTTTCCGTTTGTTTCTCGTCCGTCTTGTCTGTCTTTTCTGATTCCTTTTGTTTCTCGTTGTCTTCTGTTGTCTTTTCTGTTTTCGTCTCCGTTTTCGCCTGCTCCTCCTTTGTTTTTTCGTTCGCTGCTTCGGCCGTGTCCATTTTCTCGTCGGTGGTCGTCTTCGCAGCGCCGTCGTTCGGTTCTGGAAGTTGGAAAGTGTATTTCGTAAACTTTGTGGACATTCTGCTAGTGCACCAACGCTCGTTTTGGTGATTTGCTATTTCCAGTGTATTTAGAGTCCAACTCGATAACTAGCTGATTGGTTGGTGGTCACGTGATGCACAGATTCTATGCAAACCCAACTCTGCCTTCACAGCGAGTCACGCACAGAATGTATGCATCAACCAATCAGCTAGTTGGATATGTTATGGAGTTACACTGTACAGCTAACAGTCTATTTCTGTATCATATGCAATTAGCTGACTGAGGCGGCGATGCTTTCTGTACAGAGATGTCAACTATTGTCAATTTTTTCGGGTTCTGCGACTTAATGCGCTTTCAGACTAAATTGGAACTGGACGGAGTCCATAAAATCACTGCAACTACAGTGGCATTCATGAGGCAGTATTTAGTGACGCGCAGCTATGCGTTAAAACATAGCTACGCAGTCACTAAATACTGCCTCATGAATGCGCCTTAATCAAGCTGATCGGAAAATGTGTGCGTACGAGGCTTCGATCGCAAAGTCTGTTCGCGCAAATTCACTTGACAAACAGAGAACACCAAACAGACCACACAACACCGACCAGCATTGTCGGCGCTCTCATGCACGCCCGCAATGCCGCTGTGCAACAGTGCCGCCGTCGCATCGAGCGGCTTTTCGGTGCCGCTGGCCGCGCCGCCACCGGTCACAGCGTCCAGATTGCGCGCGTGAGCCTCCGCCAGCAATGGTGGCACTTCGTCCTTCATTTTCGTGTATTCCTCTAAAAATTGAGAAAAAAATCAACCAAATTGTGCAATGGTTCTGTGCATTTCGGCCTTGGCAACATCACATGCAGGATGCAGAAGAGCGGTGGCCTCATCAGTGCATGTTCCGGAAACTCGAAATCGGAAACGTCGGAAATAATGAATACGGAAAAGTCAATTGTGTTCACAGCGAATTGATTGCGGGCGTTTTACAGAAGATCGCTTGCTTGCATTGCGTTTGTTACGGCGAATTTAGCAATCAGTCTTTTTTGGTGTACGCACGGATAAACAACGCTTAAAAATGGCCAAGCGATTTAGAAATAGCATCGTGTGTTCCATCTGCATGCATTACGGACACGATTAGCTTGCTCACAAGATTTCGAACGACGTTTGCGCGTGTACGGACAAAAAAAACTAAATTGTGTTTTAGTCTTGAGAAATGAGAACAGAAACTCGAAATCGGAAACGTCGGAGATAATGAATACTGAAAAGTCAATTGTGTTCACAGCGAATTGATTGCGGGCGTTTTACAGAAGATCGCTTGCGTGTATTGCGTTTGTTATACCGACAAAAGTGACGAGCATTTTCGTTCAAGCCAACCAGCAGCCCCTTTTTTCCGAGTTTCCAAGTTCAAGTTCTTACCGAGTGCCGCTTTCGCGGCGACTGAGGCGACGCGGGGATCAACGACCGATGCCAGAAACGCGACAGTCGACATCACCGGATTGCCAGACTGGCTGAACGGAATCGGATCGTAGGCAAGAGGGCCTGAAGATTGGGTGTGAAAGAGGAACGGAACGTATCAGCGACAGAAACTGCATGCGGGACTCACTAATTATTATCCAGAAATGCGCATATAAAAGGTAGCATATGGATTTGTGTAAACAGGGCGAAACTGGTTTGACAATTGTTTTTTATGTCTCTGATGTGGCACACGACTACAAGTATATAAGAACCATATTTCTGCGCCGCGTTTGCTTTGCTAAAAACACATTAGAATTCGTCAAAGTATTTTCAGTTGTCCTCTTCAGTTTTGAGATTGAGAAATCACAGCATGATCACACAATGCAAAGAAACACCAGCACCTCAATGCGTTCAATCAATCAATCGCTTTAATAACAAAAAACCAATCAACCAATGGCTGTCGCTGTACCAACACCCACAAAAAAACACTTTCTGTGACGCCCAATCAACCAACCGAGAGCTTCCGGGACTCCGGCGTCATTCTCGAGGTACGGATCCTCGATCGGCAGCTGCATGAAGCGCAGAATGCACTCGTCCTGTGTGCGCGAGGCCACGTGCTCGGCAACCTGCGCAAGTGGGCGGAGCCGTTCGTTACAAAAGTGGCACACACCCGGGGGACTGACGCGAGACTTGCGGCGATATCAATATGCATGCACCACATTGCGCCAGACTGTCACACCGGCATAGTTGGTCAGAGAATGGGCGACAAATTTTGGGGAAACTAGATAGATAGCTGCAAATTTGGGGGGGGGGCATGTGACTGTGTGGGGGGGGGTCAAAAATTTAAAGTTTTGCTGCAACGTTGAAAAGCAATAAAAACGGCGAAAGTACGCTTAAAATGCCGAAAAACCTCCCAAACCGAGATAGATACAATTTTTGGGGGGGTCTAGAAGAACCACTGAGCACACAGCACACCGGTTTGGTCAGACCAACGGCTACGTACGAAACGCCCCAGATGATAAAATGCGATTGAAAACTGCAAACAACGCCGATTGCCACCTTGTTCCAGTCGTCCTTGTACAACTCGAGTGCCTCCAACAGCAGCATCGTCTCCTGGTCCGACCACTCCCGGCCGGGCGGTGCGCCCTTGGTCTGAAATGACACATTCAAATCATGCACATTGCTCATTGGTCGCTGTTCACCTGGCACGCAGCCAATCAGCGCGTTACGGTCGAAACTCGGCAAATCAGTGTGTTGGTGATGAAAGTTGACAAAGATAAGTGTTTGGAAAAATAGAGCAAGGAAAAAAACAGATTAACGAAAAAGACAACCAGCACACCAGTTGATTACTTGCTGTATTGCAAAAAACGCTTTGATGAATAAATTGTTCAGAATAATCGATGAAGTTAAATGACGCTACGTGAATGAATCAGAAGTGATCACCAGTGAGCGAGTGAACGAATGCCAAGCAACCAATCAGCGCCGCTTAGTTGACTGCTCAGTTTCGTGGATGCCAGTGGACACAAAAAGCAACCAAATTCACACAGAGGGGTCCAGATGGTACGCGCCTCAGTGGGTAGCTGAGCTCCTTGGTATCCCGGCAGGCACGCTCCCTGGCATCCGCCTCACAGCGTACCATTTTGGCGGAGCTCGCAGGAAAAGCAGCCATATGGACTGCCATGCAGCTCTTTGCGCAACACCAAGCTGATGATGAGTTAGCACACTCGCCAGCCGCAAAACAACCAACCACCAAACTTCTCACCTTCAATGCGGCGATGTGCTTCGCATAGGCGTCCGTGCGCAGTGCGGCTGCCGTTGGCTCCTGCGGTTTCGCCTTCGCTCCTTCCTGCGCCTGTTCCACTTTCACCGTGGTCGCCGGTTCCGCGTCACCGTCGCCTGTGTGCTCAAGGAACACTCGGTTTTATCATTTTCTTTTCAATCCAAAACGTCGACTACACCACAAATTCGGGTTGATCGACTGAATTCGGTTACTGGTAATACCAGCTGGATCAGATCAAAAGTTTCCAATTTCGAAATTTCACAGACCTTTATTCCTTGCAAAATGACGTGACCTGTGGTATTGCGTTGCGTTAGACTATTGTCTGTGCGTTCGGGGGATCGAGCCCCGCCGAGGGGTGTATAGAGCACTTAATGACAGAGAAAACTCAATGGGCACCCTACTAGTGGCACCCTGTACACTTTTCTGGGTTAGCCCTGGCTAAAAACATCGCCTAAAATCCTCAACAACAACAACAAAACCACCCGCTCATAGCCACCCACTCGCCCAACCGTTTATGCTTGTCACTGCAGCACTCGTCTCATTTGCGGCATCGTCTGTCTTCCCCGTGTCGTCCGTTGCTTTGTCGCCCGCTGCCTCAGCAGAACCTGCAGAAGCCTCGCTCGTGGGCGGAGCCTGCGGCGCCGACGGCGTTGCGGTAGGTTTCGGCTGAAATAGAACAAAAACCGTGCCATTGAAATACGGATGGATCGGAATCTGATGTTCGCATTTGAGGGTCAATAATGGATGTGTGAAAATCGTCGGCTAAAAAACAACAACCGACACAAGAACTCCGCGACGATTCCAGTTTCAGCGCTAGTAAACGACAGCACAGTAGTGCTATTGTTTACTGTTGGTCATCAACTAAACGTGTCCGTCTAGAAATGTGCCGCGACGACGTCAATCGCTTTACAAACGCTTGTTTGTCGTTCACACAATTTTTGCCACGTGACACATTCAGCCAAAAAAGTGGCATGTCCAGATAGAATAGCTGTAAACAACCAGCATGCATGTTTCCGAGCACATACATACAGGTCATATAACAAACAAACAAAAGTAAAAGTGTCTGTCCATTTTTATGTTTTATGGGTCTCCGCATCTGATGCTGTCTTAACAGTTTTAGCGGCGCATCGCGCATTCTTGCGACATAAAATGAATGAATGAATGTCCAATCAGTGTCCCAACGCACCTCCGTCTTCACCAGCGCATTCTGTTGTTGTTGCTGCTGCGGCTGCAACGGCTGTATGCCGGTGGGCGTGTCCGAGAGACACATGAAATGCGACGTCGGTGGTGGCGCGATCGTGGTGGGACGGCATTCGTGGTCGACTTGGTAGTTGATTAGACCCCATTGCTCCAGGAAGGCGTGCACGCTGTAAACGATGCGCTTGTGTCTTTGGGAACACTCAAGTACGCAAACATTTTGTTGACAAAAATGTGCGCTAAACTGAGTGCTGAACTGAAGTCGCACCCGCCCTATGAGGTACAAGTGCATAAATGGCTTTAAATGACAAAGTGTTGTTCGTTAAGTTTGCACGTGATTATCAACCAATCAGCTGATTCCCTATAATTTAGAGTTCGACTGTGAACTGAGTACTGAACTGAAATCGCAATGCCCTATGCCTTTCAGGCGAATAAACGGCGGCACGGCAAAAAAAACATTTCAGATTAATGAAATATTTTCTCAACACGATGAGACTCTTCTTTCTATCTGTTTCTGACAGACACGCAAAAAACATGATGCAATGCAGGATCAAAACCGAATTCAAACTCAATAAAACAGGGCGAAAGTCGCTAGTTGTTGTTTGGTTGGACTGAATCCCGCCCAATACCGCAAGCAGCGGACGAATGAGACTAGAGCGAATCAAGAAACACACTAGTTGTTGTTTGGTTGGACTGAATGCCGCCTACGGGCGCATTCATGTTGCAGTGTTTAGTGCCCGCGCAGCAGCTAGCTAAATACTGCAACATGAATGCTGTCTAAGAACACAAATGGACAAGTCGAATGGATAAGCAGCGAACGAACCGAATGATGGAGCAGACGTCGCCAGCGAGATTGCGCCGACACGCCGTGGACGTGAGATACTCGAACGGATTCAGACGGTAGGTGTCGATCATGAAGTTGCGGTAGGCGAGGTACACCTCGGGCGCCTTCGATTTGTTTTTGCCGTTGAAAAACTCGGGCAGCGCGCGTCGCTCAATCGGGTGGATGCTGAAAGGGAGTCGGTTTTACGGTGTGGAATCAACGAAGTTGTAGGATGGTTCTCTCTGCATTTCGGGTTGGCCATCATAATGCAGAAGAGGGCTGGCCTCATCCTCTTGAACCACGTGAGATAAAAACTTGTGCAATAGCTGATTCACAGAAAATACAATCGTTTGTACACTACAATACAATACAGAAAATACAATACAAACGACCAATCAATAACGTGCACAACGACGCAGCTCGTATACAGCGTCCACACCCGACCGAGCCCGCTCGATCGGCCTAATTGCGTTACTATCTCTGGGCCATGAACAATGAACAACAACCAATCAATAACAACCGTCTGCAGTGCTCCACTAACGCGTTATAGTCGAACCAGGCCGAGTACGAGGGCACCACAATGTAGTGCGTCTGCTCGACCAGGTTCCTGCAGGCGACATCCTTCGCTGTGTCCTCGGTGTGGCCTGCGTTGTTGCCGTCGCCTGCGGTGCCGTTCGTCAGTGCGCTCGCGTTCGTCGCTTGCTCGTTGGTGCTGCCTGGAATGATGCTGATTGATGGAGTTGGGTAAAAAAATGGAAAATCAATCAAGAAAACTGCGGGAAAGAATCTCGCCATTTCGGCATCTGCAGGAATAGCAGTGACCTCATGAGCGGTTTGCCTTGCGTTTGGACCTGGGACAGGCGCAACAAAACAAAACTGTGATTATCAAGGGGGTTTAGCGATTAGTTTTTCGTGCGTACGCACGGACACCGACACTTAAAACAATGGCCACGCGATTTAGAAATCGTGTCGTTTGTGCCATCTTAATGCATTACGGACACATTTACTTTGCGCACAGAATTTAGAACGACGTTCTTGTGACGGACGAAAAAACTAAATGTTGTTTTCGCCTTGAACAAATGTAATGTCCAAAAATTAGGCAATCCACAACAACATAATCTTGTGTGATGCGCCGTTTTGTTGATGTTTCAGCCAGATATAACATCCGTCTGCGCTGGTCATCATGTTTGATTGGGCTGTGCAGCCCGGGCCTTGTCGTACTGACGAGTCTGGGGACGCGCGGTATACGCTTACCAGGCGAAACCGCAAGAAACAGTGCTTGGTTGCACGTTGTAATATAAACAACTTGCCAATGTGACACAGCCCACCTGCGGTGTCATCTAAATTCGCCAGTTTGCCGCCCTTCGATGGATTGAATTCGGCGTCTCGTTCGCGCCCTAAAAATATTGATGGGCCCGTTTATTATAATACTGTTTGGCACGGATCTTTTTTGACGTGTTTTCCAGCAACAGCTTGTATTCTGTGTGTGCCCGTCAAAAATACTTATTTACTAGTGACTTTTTTGACTCTGTCCGGTCGTATCAGCCTTCGGGCGCGTGATGTTTGAAAGACATTGAAGTATTGGAAATAGATGGAGATGGACCGAATTGTAAGAAACCGTTGCTGACATTGTGATCGTTAATAGTGAAAAAGATTCTAAAACAAAACAACCAAGTTGCAGAATGGTTCTCTGCAATTTGGCCTGGCCAACAAAAACAAAAAAATGCATTGGATTCTAAATTTTACTGCAGTCGAATTGAATTCTACTTCAACTGAAGTCAGCAAACCTTTTGGAATGTCCACTGGTTGTGTGCCACTGGACGCCTCGTCATCTTCCAGTTCCTCTTCGGCCTCTATTTCGTCTCCACGTTTGCGTTTTCTGAAAACAAAAACGGTTTTTTTGCAAGACAGCTCAACAATTCCTGCCATCAAACGCCGCATGAAACGTTCAGTTTCATTCGATTCTCGCAAAAAACAGAACTCGGAAAACCAAACCGAATTGTCTTCTTTCGATCCGGCTCCGGCGACGCCGACTTCTTGCGTTTCTTCGTTTTGCCCGGCTTTCGATCGGAGTCGATCATGGATAGGAATTCTTTCACCGTATACGAATGCGGACGACCCGTTTGCTGAATGGGGATTTAGCAGTTTAGCTGCATTTTGCGCTTGCAGTTTTGTGCTAAAACATAGCTATGCGGTCACTAAATACTGCTTCATGAATGCCCCTTCAGTTAATCCAGATAATTTGCGTCTGTTTGCCATGACCTATGGTGTGCGTTAAAATAAAGAATCAGAAAAAAATTGCGTTTTGTAAATTTCATATCGACAGACTAACCCCAGGCAACGTGAGCATATAATCCTCCTCGTTCATCCACTCGTTGTATTTGTCCATGTCCAGGAGCCAATTAGCGGTGAGTTTGTAACGCTGCGGCTTAGCGGGTGTCTCCAACTCGATGTCGAGACACATGTTGTGCTGCCATGCGTCATAGCTGCAGCAGAAATGGTGGACGATTTGGGGAATGTGAAAGAATGAATCAATCAAAGCGTTGGCTGAATCACTCGCTGCAGTTGGGTGGGGGTACTGGGTTAAGCTGAATTGGGACCACTTTTGGGTTTTTGAGTGTCGACAATTTTGTCAGGATATGTGCACAGAGCAATGTTCAAACTTTCATTGCAATTTCTTGGAATTACTTATTGGGACCTGTTTTGACTTTGTGAAATGCTTGTCGTTTGTGGTGTGCTGAATAATGAGCATAAAATAAAAGCACTGGGCAGCATCGCAGCGCCACTAACGAATGCACCAATCCGCACGGCGATTGCAGCGCGCTACCAACGCCACACCAGTTGCCAGTTCTCTGTGCCTCACTCGTCCGTTCTCAGTTCTCCATGTCCCACCTGTCCGGTGTGTACAGCCAATGCACCATGACGCCCATCTCGCGGCGCATCGTCGGTCTTACCAGCTCCGAGGTGTCCGTTGGAATCGGCGGGAACAGAACGTGAGATGCCTGAAATATATCGGACGCATTTCGCAGAAAATATTCTGCCAAATTTAGGTACGCGAGAAACTAACACAAAATTCGTGATCAGCAAATTGAGTTTCTCCGGACTACACCGTTTTCCCATTTTTTGGTTTTTGGAGCGAGTTCGCTACTTTTCACGGCCGATTCGCCCGAAATCGGTTATCTAGCTGCTATTGTTTTAACTTTTCGTTTGTTTAGCCGTGTACGTCACACATGATGACACAAACAAACAAGCTATAAGGCATGGATAATGACGGTGCCTTCTGGCATGTTCATTCCATTTTGCTGCATTGAGCTGGTTGAACCAATCAGTCAGTATAAGCCAATCAGATGATTGGTTGATTACCAATGACGTAAATGAAAACGAAACGGGACTCGAATCGACAATGCGGTTTCGACCACAAAACTTGCAAACCTGATGAATATCAAACATTAAGTGCGCATTCATGTTGCAGTATTCAGTGCGCATTCATGTTGCAGTATTTAGTGCCCGCGCAGCTGTGTTAACTAAATACTGCAACATGAATGCGCCTTAAGTGCGTTCATACCTGCGCTTCATCCTCGACCACCTTCCCATGGTGTTTCTCCACCAGTTTCCTCAACTTCGCCACCAGCTCCTTATCAACCGCCAGTTCCGGGTGGAAAAAGATTCGCTTCTGCGGTAAATGCGCGGACTGTTGCAACGCACGCTCGATCTCAACGAGCATCTCACCATTCATGTCGACTTTTGACGGCGACGTGAAGTCGAACTTGCGCCTTGAAAATTGTGAAAGTTGGACTTGATTTTGTTGTGGTTGGAATTTTTAGTCAGGGCTAATCCAGAGAAGCGTACAGAACGCCATTGAGTAGGGCGCCCATCGAGTTTTCTCTGTCATTCAGTGCCTATACACCCCTCGGCGGGGCTCGATCCCCCGAGCGCACAGACTGTAGTCTAACGCACTACCACCAGGCCACGAGGGTGACGATTTTAATTTTAATTGGGCGTCAAAGTTCACTGTTTTATAGTTTTCTGTTCTAGTTTTTACAAAGTCAAGCGAAATTCCCGCCGTCTCCCTCACCAATTGCGCTCGGATTTGAATTTATAGGCGGCCGTCAGAATGTGACACAGACTACCATTTGGCTCGAAATTGCAGAACAACGACGCCTGAAAAAAAAACAACAACGACACATTTCCGACAAACGTCCACGCTAAAAAAATCAAAATTATTAGTTTTTTTTATTTTTCAAAATGTTACAAATTTAGAAAAACTTGACGCAACTGAAAAAAATATAAAAACCACACCGGAATCTTCGTGAACGTGGCGTCGGTGGTTCGCTTGCCGAGCGTGTCTTCTTGGAACTGCATGATTTGCGTGGTCAGACTCGACAGCGACTTCGCCGTCAGGCCCTCGCTTTGCACGTACTGGACAAAAGTGTGTGAGCAAATGCAAGAAAAACTCGCTGAATGGTTGTGGTGAAGAGCATGAAGGCGACTACGACTCGACATACGAAGAGGAACAGGAGTGCTTTCAGCAGCAACGGGAGTTTTTATGGTTTAAGAGCAAGGGAAAGTTCAGCAAATTGAGATGATACGTTTTAAATCTGGTATTCTACAATTCTTCTTCAAGTGGGGTACTGGGGTGGGTTTTCAAAACAAAAATTAAGAACTTCGACAAACGGCGACGATTCTTGTTCTCTTTGGGTTTTTAGTAAAAAGCGGTACTGCACCGGTGCTGGCAGGTTCTTACCTGCACGGAGCGGTTTTTACCTGAATGAATTGGTTGTTTTCATTTCTCCTACTCCCACAGTCCCACTCACCTTCTTTTGGTTTTTTATCAGCCATGTTTTGATGTTCTCCATTTGGTTCAACGTGTCGGCCGCCTCGAAGAACCGAAAATTCGGTGTGCCGTCGTTCTTTCGTTGCATTTTCGGTTTTTTAAATTGATTTTCGCGGATTTCCTCCCAGTCCTCTGTCCTCTCCTCTGGCTTTTTTGACACTTAAAAAAGGCTTTAAAAAATTGGGATGACGTGACGACGACAGAACAGAAAAAGACACCTGAAAATCGTTAAAAAAATGAGTTTTCACTGGGTTGTTGACATAGTTGTTCCAGAGCCGAGGGGTTGGGGGGGGGGGCGATATAGATAGCTGGAGTAAATTTTCCCATTTGGGGGTTTGCGTAATGCATCACGCAATTACGTGATGATTAGTTTAATCTTAGTTTAATCTTAAATTAAGATTAAGATTAAACCTTAATCCTAAGGTTTAGGATTAGGAACCTACAACGACCCATTGCATGCAACCTCTGATCAGAAATCAAAAAAATCACTTTTAAAAATGTATACAAATCGGTGTGATCAAAAATTTGAAATTGGATAGATACCTAGATAGGTACGCTAAAATTAAGTATAAAAGCGTATTTTACTTAAAATTAGCAAAATTTTCACGAATTTCGAACAAAAATGGTAGTCATCATATAGATATCTGGCTCATAAATTTTTTTAGATGGATCAAAATTTAGTGCATTTTTAGTCCGGGTCGTAGGCACACGGTTCAAAAAGCCAAAATTCATAAAAATGTTGATTGTATTTATCAGTTAACGGCGTGGCGTTAATATCTGCCAGTATAAAATATAATGCATTTTTTCATGCTATTAATCACACAGAAGAAAAAGCAGAGCAGCAATAGATGATCATCTAAAGCGCCATTCATGGAGGTTGAAGCGCGCTGAAGCGCGCTGACGCGCGTCACTAAGCTACACATTCACGAAGCAAAAAACAGCGCTTCAGCGCGCGTCAGCGCGCTTCAGTTTTGGAACATACACACAATCATACGCACGTTCATGTTAGCGCGCGTCAGCACGCGTCAACGCGCGCGCATGAATGGGCCTTTAAGGCTGTTCACGGCTGTTTTTTTCTCTGTTCCGTTTCCTGAATAAACACGAAATGTGTTTTACCTGACCACTTTTTGCATTTATTTTACACATTTCCACAAAAATTGATTATCTAAAAATGCGGGAGACGCATATAAAAGGAGGAATATGGCCTTGTGTAAGCAGTGAAAGACTTGGCTCGACAACGCTTTTCAAGTCTCTGATGTGGTACACACGGATACAAGTACATAAGAGCCATATTTTTGCGCCGTTTATTTATGATTTCGGTTGCACATGGCAACCCTCGTACTTTGTATTGTAGACAAATGAAACTTTCACATTTGCGGATTTCGGGCATTTAGCGACCACTAAAACTACTAAAATAACAATCAGACTTTAGCTCGCTGACACTGGTTTGTCCAGGACAAATTGCGGAAGACAGAAGCATTGCGGAACGCAAGGTCTCTTGTGGCAAAGGCAATGACTCACGGGACAGACGGTTTATCCTGCCACACTAGTTGAAGTTGACACCGGTAAAAAAGGTGAAAATCAACGGAAGACAACTCCTTTTTCTCACTGGTGCTGGTGTGTACACAGCGGTGCGTACGTTAACAACAACGAAAAAGCTACATGCAACAATGTTTTGCAATCTCTGATTTTTCTGTTTTTGCACAGAATTTACAGAATTTCGCACATGGCGTGATTTTAGATTAAATCGAAGAGGACAATTAAAAAATAACTTTAAAGTTTTACGCTTTTCAGCAAAACGAAAACGAAAACGAAAGTTTCGGATTCGCTGCCCTCCGGGGATATAGCGACCGCAGGCCACCGAAACCGAAATCGGGCTAAGATCACTGATGCCGCCAGGACAGAGCGGGGCTTAGAGGCTGTCCCGCTCACGTGGCGAGGGTATTGGTTCCACGGGATGGTGAGCCGTCCATTCCCCAATCCCACCGGAGTTTGTTACCTTCGGGTTTCCGGAATCGGTGGGGGGGGGGGGCGTGCTTCAAAAACAAACAAACAAACGCGGCGCAAAAATATGACTCTTATGTACTTGTATCCGTGTGTACCACATCAGAGACTTGAAAAGCGTTGTCGAGCCAAGTCTTTCACTGCTTACACAAGGCCATATTCCTCCTTTTATATGCGTCTCCCGCATTTTTAGATAATATTCTGACTTTTACATAAGCCCCGAAGGTCGGACCAAAATCACAATTCGACTCAGGTTTTTCATTTTTCGCTTTTTAGGCCGATTTCGCCTATGCTATTTCTACGGCCGATTCGCCCAAAATCGTCACGATTCAGTACCTAGAATTGCTCACACAAGAAAACTAACCCAAAATCCGTGATCAGCGGATTGAATTACCGCGGACTACACCAGTTTCTCATTTTTTTTGCCTTTGGACCGATTTCGCCAATTTCCATCGCCGATTCGCCCGAAATCGTCACGATTCAGTATCTAGAGTTGCTCACATAAGAAAACTAACCCAAAATCCGTGATCAGCGCATTGAATTACCCTGGAAAACATCAGTTTCTCATTTTTTTGTTTTTGGACCGATTTCGCCAACTTCCACGGCCGATTCGCCCGAAATCGTCACGACTTTGGTATTTAACTGCTATTCTTTTCACTTTTTCAAAAAATAAAGGTCAAATTCAAATTCTCCGTTGTTGGTTACCCCTGTAAATTTTTTTATTTGTCAAATAACGGTTTGTTTCACGCGCAGAAATCGGAAATACACTTCAAAATAAGCATTTTTCGTAATTTTGTACAAACAAGCTAAATTTTAAGCCTTGGGAAGCATCGGAGAAAAAAATGAATGCGAAATTTGAAAATCCCAAACATTTTTACCCTAGAAAATGTTTTTCTCATAACAGTCAGAATTTTCTTTGTATCACTGAAACTGCGAACACATTTGATGACATAGCCGGAAAAAAAGGGGTAAACAAGAATAATTTTTTTCACTTTCAGAATTGATAAAATACGCACACAGCGTGTGTAGAAGATCATCACGAAAAAATTTCTCGTGCACACAGTGTATCTGTGGATTATCTGCCTGTGTGTCGCATAAAAAATTCTCAGCTCCGTTTATGTTCACAGAGCGAGGCAAAGTAAGTTAGGAATTTACGCGCGAGCGACAGACGGGCCATATTATGTCTCATCCGCTGTCCGCTGCGCTGCGCTTCGCTCGCGAATGGACATGATTAAAACTACAGTAAAACACCTTTACCATGTGCGCATGCTCAGCCTCAAGGCTGTTTCGTTTTGTTTGCCTTTGAATACACACCTGTGATGGATGAGAAAAATTAAAAAAACTTGTTGAACTATGGAAAATGTGTATGCAGAAAGAAAACTGAAGATTGCAACACAGTTATTGTTTTTATTTTTTTGTCAAAAATTTCAAGTTTCAAGCACGTGAAGTTTTCTTGGATTGAAGAACGCAGTGGGCACCCGTTGTTGTGGCAATTAGGTATTATCGTTGATTTTGCTTCTGCGGCTCAATGCGCGCATTTGAAACAATGCCATCAAAGTAATTTCAGTCCTTCATTCAAGTATGTGCTTTGGCGTTTTTTTTATAAAATATCATAATTTTTTGTTTTCTTGTAAAAAACCAATAAAACGCTTCATATCAGATAAGCAGATCACGAGAATTGTTTTGGCCACAAGGCAAGAATGTTGTTCCATTTCGAGCGAGCACAGTCCACAGTGCATAATCAATGCATTATTGCAACGCGCAAACTGATAACAGCATCAAAAGAATTGGAGCAATTTCTTTTCAGTGCTTTTAAAATTTAACACCATTACTTTCTGATAACGACAGCTGAATAGTCCTTCTCGCTTGTTTATTGCTTTTTACAGTTGAGTGCTCTCAGGTAAATTTTATGGCTTTGAAAAATAAAAATATTGAAAAATCAAATTTTAAAATTTTAAAAAGCTTTTTGACTGACTTTATTTATAAAACTTTAAAAAATAATTAAAATAAATTTCTGGTTGGCATGTTCATAAATAACTCAAACTTCAGGATGGTAGTTATTTGAATTGGTGTGTGTTCAGCAACTTGGCCAATATTCACTGAAAAAAAACAGCCATGACATCCGGTGAGCTTATCAATTTTGTTTGTTTTTGAATAAAATGAGTTTGAATTTATTATCGTCAGTTTGCAAATACCGTAAAGTCTTGCATATAAGGTCTCCTTATATAAATTTGAAAATCAAAAATTTCTGAAAAAAGTGGTATTTCGTGTGACAGCCTTATAAGTGGGAGGAGGTCTTATAAAGCGAACATTAGGAATTCCGGGCCTTATAAACGGGGGAGGATTTCGACCAAGTCAAAATTTTGAATTTTTTGGTTTCCCGCCGTGTGACACTCCGCCCACTTTTGGGTGGGGGTCTTATAAGTGAGAGGAACCTTATATGCAAGACTTTACGGTAATTTCTCATCACTCTACATATGTTCCGTGATATGATCCTCAAAATTTTATTTAATTTTTCTCCCCAGTGTGCCATGCAATATAGTGGACTACTTGCTTCTCGTGTACATACGTCTCCTGGACAAAGATGAAGTCATTCAACACACCCGAAAAAAAAATTATTCTACACATTTTTTTACGAGATGGGGGTGTTGTTCGTCTTTGTTTGACTCTGGTATAGGTTTAAGCAATTTTATAGACCATAAAACGGAACAAAGCAGAATGAAATGTGTTTCGTGGAAGCATCATTGGGCAAAACAATATTGTATACGTGTTTTATATTTTGTATGATTTTTCTCCATTTTAAAAATGATGCTGTTCATCATATTTCTGGTTCTTCTTTCTAAAAATATGTTGTGTGCTGTTTGAAAAAAGGTTATTTATTCTCTGCTTACGACGAATCAATTTGGCTTTGTTTTATCGAAAGACCCAATTGTTTGCAGTTTGGATTACCTCTGCAGGGCGTATGTTTTCAAGCCCCCTTTAGCATTTGGTTTTTTGCCTTTTAGATAAACTGAAAATAGCAGAGAGGTGTATATTTTAATAAAATGAATTTTTAAAACGTGATAAGAAAACGTTTCAACGTACTTTAAACGTTTAACGTTTAAACTGTAACACACCCAAAATGAAAGAAAACATGCTGACTCTTGCTGATAGAACCAATAAATGGATTTTTTTCTAAATCTGGCGTTATAAACAGTCACCGTCTTGACGAATAAAAAAACTTCATAATTTGCATCATTTGCTTCTATAATTTCAGAAACATTGACTCATCGACTGCGTTACTCGCTCAAAAAAAATGCCAAAGTCCATGCCAAAATTGACTCTACGCTAAATTTTTATACCGTTCCAAAATTCGGGCCAAAAGTTTCAAGTTACGCAAAAAAGCCAATGAAATGTTTGCTGCAACTTTGGAATGGACTTTGACGCGAAATGAATTTTGTCGTTTTTCTTGAGCGGTGTAACCAAATTTTAATGAGCAAAAAGCGTTCAAGATTGAAGTTTTGTTTAATTATGTTTTCATATATCTAGATAATTTGGGAGAAAACGAGAAAACAAGAAAAAAACGACGTTTCAAATGTTTTGGGCGACATTTTTCAAATGTAATCACGGAAGCTTCTTGTACGAAAACGAAAACCTTCATAAAACGCTGCAATTTTCAGTCCATAATTTTGTCAAATAGCTAAATCACAAACAAGCGAGCAGCATATCGGGTGACAAATGGATGCGTGCGAAGGAATTGGTGCAAAAAAGCCGTCTTTTCCTGAAAGCAACAAAGCGTGTGTGGGTTGCACAATGGGTATTTTTGTTTACTATTTTTGAAAACAAAGTTTTTTGTGTATATTTTGTTCCAAGCAGTAGCACACTTGTGTTTTTCTTGCAAAGAACTTTGTCGGCTTCTTTTTCTTGTCGTTTTGACCGACACTTTTTTTACTTTTTTCGCCCATTTTCCCGCCTGTTGTATTGCAGTATGTTGAAAATAATGTTTTGATAATCTTTTGATCCGCACTGCGCTAAAACTTTTTATGTTCGTTGGGTGATGTATCAAATTTTGAAATCTTTTAAAAGTCGGCAGTTGAGCTGTTTTGAAACTTTCAAAACACGTAAAAAAACAAAGCAAAAACAACAAAACTACTTCACGCAGACGTGCTGTTGAAAAATAAAAATATGTTGTCATTGAGTTTCTCTCTGATCCCCCGTCAATATTTTTGTTTTCCCAACCGCGATCCGTGAACTTTACGATGAATTTGTTTATGTTGCAAATTATGGAGTGCAGCGATTTGGTGCCTGTATATTCTGACTGTGTTATGAGACGTCGGAAATTTGATACTGCCAGTTTTTATCAACAGATCAATAATAAATCACTCAGAAGTTTCGGTTGCATATGACTGTTTTTGTTGCCAATATGTTGCATATCTGGATTTACATCGTGTAACACTCTGCCTCGCTTGTTGAACCTCTATTTTTCAACACCCGCGCAGAAAAATAATGCAAATGTAGATGCAGATTCAAATGCTGATATGCTCGTGCACTTAGGTACGTTTGGGCAAGGAATTTGATACGGATTTTAGAATTTTTATAATGTCTCATTCTTCATCTGCATTTTTCTTTTTTCATCATTGCACTGCTAAAATTAGCAATACCATTCAGTCATATAAACTGGTTACGCTGTATATTCATCAAGAAACATCCATTCCTTCTTAAATTAATCATAAAATTTTACTTTGTGTTGACGACACCCACTGCGAGACCAGAAAACTAGACAAAGAATGAAATGTGGCTTGGCGCGAAAATTGCCGGTGTTCAAATTTTTTTCAATGGCTGCAAAAATTGGCAGCTTTTCAAAATGTTTTATTTGGTCTCAGCACTTTTGCGCTGTCCCGTTCTACCCGCTGTGACGTATAAAAATTCCAATCTTCTTGAAAATCCAAACTACTGTTGATTGGCTGACGGGCTCATGTTCTTCCTTACATTTGCAAAATACCGTTTTTAGGGTATTAGTAAATGTAAATTTTCAAAGTTGTACTGCGCTGGAGTGTGGTGCAAATGTTCGGTGTCCTAAAATTTATCCACCAAAAACATCGTTGACTGTGTCTCATCAGCAGGTGTCTGTTCGTGTCTCGCATTTTGATTGTTTGTTGAAATTTTTTCATCCTTCTCAATTTTTTGTGTGCTCAGCTGCCAAATAAACAAAGAGCAAAAACGAGCCAGCGACACCGGGTATGTAATTTATAGCATTTTTGCTATTTTTTGCGTAAGTGCTTTGTTTCGCAGCAGTCTGTCAGCAAAAAATCCTTGAAATTCTGGCAAAAATGCTATTTATTTTATCTCATTTTGGGTGCATCACACAGCGACTGCAGTCAGTCGGCCATCTTGCCCACACATTTTTTCTCGAAAAATGAACCTGTTTTGCAATATTTTCATTTGAACGACCACGGATGAGTCACCACACTGTGCACAATTGCTGCTAATTTTTTTCACTTTAACTGAAAAAAAAACAGGGTGCGCGCATCTGCACTGCGCGTGTTAGAAATTATAGGAAACCAGGCAGCGGTTTGTTATTGCTGTTCGTCCATCCGCTATACATTTTTTTACAACACGGGCTGTCATTGACACAATTTCGGGTGTTTTTGCGTTCGGTGAGCATAATTGATGTTTTATGTCGTTGAAAGCATTAAACTTAGCTTTTTCGTCTATTTTTTCTTATTTTTTGTTCCGGTTTTCAGGTTTGTCACAAAATGATAGTTTGGTTTTTTCGGTTTTATTAATGTTGTCTTCACGACACAAACAAAATATGTAAAGTGCACCACACCACTGTTGTTGTTGACTGTATGGAAAGGTACCGTGTTTTATGCATCACCAAGAAAATGACAAAAGTCACCGCGGTGTGTTTGTTGACTTTGCTGATTGAAAAACGGACGGAAGATTAGTTATTCAAAGTTAAAAGTAGCCCATTGGAGGTGTTGACTTGTGCAGGCAGACGTTGAAAGCAAGCTACACAAAAAAACGTTTGTTTGCGCATTTGTGCATCTCTGGCATTATAAATTCCTTATAAATTAAGTTCTTTATTTATCATTCATTATTAGTTTCGTGTCACTTTTGCAGAAAGCTGATTGAGAAGCGATTGTTTTTAAGTTTTCGTGTAAAACGTAAGCATCTCAGCTTCAGCACCATTATCAAAAGTGAAGAAAGAAGACCCACTGTTAAAGCATCTCCAAATTAACCGATATACAGTTACATGCAGAGATACATGTACAAAATTCACATGCCTGAATTGTTTGCCGAAGATGTAACTGAATGTCAAAAATACGGTAATTACCGTAACCAGTTTTCTTCATCAGCAAAAATTCGGGCTGAAACTAACAAGAATACAAGATTTAGGAACTAATGGATACGTGCGCACACCGTAAATGAGTCGACTTTGCACCCTTTGACTCGATCCCCGCTTTACAGTTAAAGATCGTCTCGAGACCCAGCAAACCCATAATGCGTTAATTACCGTATTCCTTGTGTCTTTATCATCCGTCTAACATTAGACTATGTCCATTCAGTCGTGTGTTGCGTTGTTGGAGAATAATATACCCGTATACCTGTATACACCCTAATAACATACAAAATATCTAGAAATAATTTTGCCTTGACCTCCCATCACTTCCATCAAACTTTCGGACATTATCTTTTGGTCTCGCAAAAGAGAGTGCAGAATGCTTGCTGATAGTGCAAAGTGAAAAGTATGCTGAACACAGAAATGCATTGGAATAGAAGGAATGTATTGCTGGAGAACTATGCACAATTTTGTGGCATACCGTTCACGCTGTGTGGCTGTGCACTATTTTGCAGATAGATCCAAATAACTGAATGAAACGATGATGAACATTGTGCATTCGGTAAACATCGTTCGTTCTGCGCAAAGTTACAAAGTTACAGTCGATACAGACAATCTGATTGGTCCTAACGGCGTATTGCAGCCAATCAGCGTGCTGGATATGAAGGAAGTTCGTTTTTGTTTTGTTTGCTATGCGCTCTCTGTTTCTTGTGTATTGCATAACTTTGTCTGTTTTGATCATAACTTTCCTTCCAGCTTTTTGATGCGCGAAAGTCGGTTTGGTGGAAATGTTGACAGTTTAGTTCAGACTTGTTTCCAATAACTCAACATTTCCCAATTTCAAAGGAGTCAGTCAGACTTCCAAGATTCAAACAACAGGGGCAACATTTTGAATTGCATCTGAAAATCGGTTTTGCTTTCTAGACTACCGTGCCAAGTGCAGTTCCATTTTACATTTCTGACCAAACACCAACAATAGCGTTATTTGAATTAAGCAAACTTTCATCACTTCCATCACTACTGAATAATTTTAACAAGCTTGCCTTAATTTTTTCAGTAATGATTAGCGTCTTTGACTGACAGGCTCTGTTTTTTTATGGAGTTCATTCTTTAAGCAACTTCCTCCAAAAAATGCGGCCCCTTCTCAATGCAGCAATCACAAAATGTGTGCAATCCTGTCTCAAGTTATTGTCATTTTTAATACATGAGCATTGTCATTTCCAGCCCAAATCACGGAACGTCGTAAAAGGGTGCTTCCAGGCACAACAACAATTATCTAAAAATGCGGGAGACGCATATAAAAGGAGGAATATGGCCTTGTGTAAGCAGTGAAAGACTTGGCTCGACAACGCTTTTCAAGTCTCTGATGTGGTACACACGGATACAAGTACATAAGAGCCATATTTTTGCGCCGTTTATTTATGATTTCGGTTGCACATGGCAACCCTCGTACTTTGTATTGTAGACAAATGAAACTTTGACATTTGCGGATTTCGGGCAGTTAGCGACCACTAAAACTACTAAAATAACAATCAGACTTTAGCTCGCTGACACTGGTTTGTCCAGGACAAATTGTACCGCAGAAGCATTGCGGAACGCAAGGTCTCCTGTGGCAAAGGCAATGACTCACGGGACAGACGGTTTATCTTGCCACACTAGTTGAAGTTGACACCGGTAAAAAAGGTGAAAATCAATGGAAGACAACTCCTTTTTGTCACTGGTGCTGGTGTGTACACAGCGGTGCGTACGTTAACAACAACGAAAAAGCTACATGCAAAATGTTTTGCAATCTCTGATTTTTCTGTTTTTCACAAATTAAGAATCCACAGGCTATTTTAATTAAATCAAAGGACAATATAAATAACTTCAAATTTTACCTTTTCAGCAAAACGAAAACGAAAACGAAAGTTTCGGATTCGCTGCCCTCCGGGGATATAGCGACCGCAGGCCACCGAAACCGAAATCGGGCTAAGATCACTGGTGCCCCCCAAGACAGAGCGGGGCTTAGAGGCTGTCCCCCTCACATGGCGAGGATATTGGTTCCACAGGATGGTGAGCCGTCCATTCCCCAATCCCACCGCAGTTTGGTACCTTCGGGTTTCCGGAATCGGTGGGGGGCGTGCTTAAAAACAAACAAACAAACGCGGCGCAAAAAATGACTCTTAGTACTTGTATCCGTGTGTACCACATTAGAGACTTGAAAAGCGTTGTCACCAAGTCTTTCACTCTTACACAAGGCCATATTCCTCCTTTTATATCGTCTCCCGCATTTTTAAAACTGACTTTTACATAAGCCCCGAAGGTCGGACCAAAATCACAGTTCGACTCAGGTTTTTCATTTTTCGTTTTTTAGGCCGATTTCGCATATGCTATTTCTACCGCCGATTCGCCCAAAATCGTCACGATTCAGTACCTAGAATTGCTCACGCAAGAAAACTGACCCAAAAGACGTGATTGGCTCAATGAATTACCATGGAAAACACCGTTTTCTTGTTTTTCATTTCTGGACCGTTTTCGCCGATTTCCACGGCCGATTCGCCCGAAATCGTCACGATTCAGCATCTATAGTTGCTCACATAAAAAAACTAACCCAAAATCCGTGATCAGCGCATTGAATTACCCTGGAAAACACCCCTTTCTTGTTTTTCGTTTATGGACCGATTTCGCCAATTTCCACGGCCGATTCGCCCGAAATCGTCGCGATTCAGCATCTAGAGTTGCTCACGTAAGAAAACTAACCCAAAATCCGTGATCAGCGCATTGAATTACCTTGGAAAATACCCTTTTCTTGTTTTTCGTTTCTGGACCGATTTCGCCAATTTCCACGGCCGATTCGCCCGAAATCGTCACGATTCAGCATCTAGAGTTGCTCACATAAAAATACTAACCCAAAATTAGTGATCAGCGCATTGAATTACCCTAGAAAACACCCTTTTCTTGTTTTTCGTTTCTGGACCGATTTCGCCAATTTCCACGGCCGATTCGCCCGAAATCGTCACGATTCAGCATCTAGAGTTGCTCACGTAAGAAAACTAACCCAAAATTCGTGATCAGCGCATTGAATTACCCTGGAAAACACCCTTTTCTTTTTTTTCGTTTCTGGACCGATTTCGCCAATTACCACGGCCGATTCGCCCGAAATCGTCACGATTCAGCATCTAGAGTTGCTCACGTAAGAAAACTAACCCAAAATCCGTGATTAGCGCATTGAATTCCCACGGACTAGACGTTTTTCCTGTTATTTTTCGTTGCTCAGACAAAATTTGTAAGAGTGAAAAACTGATATCCAGTCAAAATGCGAACTTTCAAAAAATGCACAATTTTCACCCAAAAAAGTGCCCGGGCAAAAAAATAAACTAATTTTTCAAAATCTACGGATGAAATTACCCCAGGAAACATTTTTGTTCAACTGTGAAAGTGTCCCAGCTAAAAATTGAAAGAGCGAACACTTAAAACCAGGTGAAAACCCTGCGAACTTTTAAAAATACCCAATTTTTACCCAAAAACAAGGTCGGGGCAAAAAATTAACCCAAAGAGCAAAATCTACGGATGAAATTACCCCAGGAAACATTTTTGTTCGCCTGTGAAAGTGTCGCAGGTAAAAATTGAAAGGGCGAACACATGTTGATTACATACCTGAAAAAAAAAATACCAAGAAAAATAAGTAACACTGTTTTCAGAATAGGTTTTTCGTGTCTACAGCGTATGAAAAGTCGTCCGATGAAAATTTTTTCGCGGCTCAGAACACAACTTTGGGTGTTCGTTTCGTGTGCACAGAGCCAAGTTTGTGGCTTATACTATGCTCGCTGGAGGCAGCGAGCAAATTTGAAAAAAGCGCGCTGGGGTATAACGGCTCATATTATGCGTGATGCGCTCTCCGCTCGCTGCGCTCGCTCGCGCATCCGCATGATTCGGTGGTTTCTTTTCAGAATAAAAAAGGTTCGAAGAACAAAGAATCCATAAAAAAGAAACCATGGTCTTGCCTTGTCCAAGAATTATTGTCTGCCCTTTCAAGTGAATCATCATATGCAGCGACTCAAAAATTAAGCTTTTTGCTTTTTTCCTAATTCCATTTACATACAGAACAGATCAAACATTCGTTGGTTGTTCTCATTACATTGCCATTCAATTTTGTTTGACCACAACCTTGTTTTTTTCAAGCATAAAAAGCAATTTTTTAGAAATATCAGAACAAGAACATTTTTGCTGCACATCTTGGAACAAATCAGTCTCTGTTATGTGACAACCGTTTGTCCACAAAGGCGAAAAAAGCGCCCGTTTCTTGCAGCTTTCAATTGAAAAGCGACTTTGAATAATATCAGCCGTTTTGTTGACATTTCCCGTCGCCACAACGACATGCGAATTTGAATAGGATTCTTACGTATACCGCACACACATTTATGAAAATTCCTCCACTTTTCAATAATAATAAAAGTCACACAAATTTCACAAATCGTTGCTTCCAGATTGTTGCTGATGTTATTATTACCCGGCCGATGAGTGAAAGAAACCGCAAAATCTATAAGTTTGATCTGATTTTCTGTCTAGCGTCATTTATTTGTTGGCTAATTTTTTCAAGTTTTAGAATTTTTGCAAAAAATGTAAAAAAAAACTTGCAGTACATGCACGTCCATAACCAAGGTCCGTTTTCCACCCAGGTACACAGCAGCAGACATTGCTTTGGTTGGATTGACATTGCAAACAAGCATTGAAACGACCTTCAGGTTTGCATTCTACCATACTGCACAAGCGTGCGCATGTGCCTCTCATTTCATTATTGCGCGGCATTTTTTTAACAAACTTTTTTTTGTTACTGGAAATTATCGTTTTTATTTCTCGTTTCTCTGTTTTGTTATATTTATCGATCCATCAAGCGTTCCGTATAACAGGCTAATACATTATGCTATATTTTTTGACATACACTTTCCGATAAATTATGAAGATCCATGGGTTACTGAAGAAAAAAATACCCTGCACCTTTGGCATTTTCGTTTACCCATTTATATCTTTTTTCTTCAGTTATCCCATTAATGATTGAGAAAGGGCCCTCAAAAAATATTCACATGATCAAATGCAAAAACAGAATGTATAAAAGGATGCAAATACTTGTACATGTACGTACAATGTACATGCGCCAAATCATACATTCATAAAAACGTTATAAGCCCCGCAGAGAGTGCGCGACGCATACAAATCTATAGTACGTTTTTCGGGGTTGCATCTGTACATACAACCGGCGCAACTTCGGTGGTTAGGTGTGTCCGAGATGTGTTTTTGGCCTTAGCAAAGTGTGTATGTAGCATGGCGTCTGTGTATATCGCAACCACGTGTCCACATGCACAACACGCGCTGCTGTTTGTGGTTAATTCACGCGTAAGCAGCACACATACACTGTACTAAGAGCACACACTTGTTACATACTGATCGTCATATCTGTCTGAGGCTATGTTTTGCATATATATTTTCTGTTAGTGTAAGTGTTTTGTCGTTTTTTCTGCTGTTTCTGTTGTTATGTATGTTGTTGTGTGAATCAATTGGTTTTGATTTTTTTGTTTAAAAATGTGAAATTCATCGGCTAGTTTTCTGGCTTTAGTGACTTTGACCTGGTTTGTTTCTTGTTTTTGGTTCCGCTTGATTAAAAAACCAGAAAAAAAGTTATTCTGGAAACTTTCACAGAACTTTCGCGATCATTATCGTTTCAACTCCTTTTTCAGGTTCATCAACATATCGTTCCACTATTACTGATCAAAGACGTTCCAAATCAAATCACCAGCACACTTTCACCGTTGTTTATATCGTCGTGAAACACGATGGCGACGGGCAACCCGGGCGGCGGTCAGTACTTCGCCGCGTATAACCCCGATTCGTCACAATTCTCGAGCAACAGTCGAAGCAAGCAGCAAGCAGTCGCCGGCAGCCGCAACAATTTCGACTACAACTCCAATCTTCCGCAGACGACATATCAAAGTCAACAAGCCAGTGGCGGCGGCAACAACAACAACGCGAGCTATTACGTGAACGGCCAGCAACCGGGCGCCCACAACTACCACAACAGCAACTTCACTTACCACAGCGGCGGGAGTCGCGAGGCGAGCATTGAGCTCGACCACCAAGCGCAGCAACAGTTCGACGACGACATGGACTACATGGATGCAACATTGTACTTTGAGCGTGGTCGCATCAAGCAGCTGCAGGATGAGCGGGTGCACATTCAGAAGAAGACGTTCACCAAATGGTGCAACTCCTTTTTGTCAAGGGTAACGTTAAACATTGTGGTTTTCTTGTTATTACCTTTTATTTTGGGCCCGAGACTCAATGCGTGCCTAAATAGATAGGCATGACGTGGGAATTCAAAATTGGCAAAGTGATCGAGTCCCCTAAATAAGGCTGAGTCACTTAGGCGATTTTGAATTGTCACATAAAGATTGAAACAGTTTTATTTCTAACGTCTGCACACGCAATGAGTCGCAGAACCTGAAAAGTTGATATTACAATACCTGGGTTAGATTCCTCATTCAGCTTACCGATTTTCAGAAGCACAGTTTGAGAAATCACCCAACCTCACAATTCGGCGATAGAACATCAAAAAGACTCGAACTGTAGTCACATAGCTAAAATCGTTCGTTTGTTCGACATGTTTGCAGTCATTAGTGACAGAAAGCAGTTTGTCATTCGTTGTTGTGGTTGGGATTTTAGACGATGTTTTTATCGAGCGCTAACCCAGAAAAGCGTACAGAACGCCGTCGAGTCGAGGGTATCCATCGAGTTTTCTCTATCATTATGGGTAACACATCGGCGGGCCTAGAAATCAGAATCCCCCAAAACGCACAAACAGTCTAACGCGCTACCACCAGGCCACGAGGGTGACAAGTCTTCTCACGTTTTCCGAATGCCATAATGAACCAAACAAACAACTCCTTTGTTCAAGGCACATCTCGAGATCCTCGATCTGTTCACGGACGTCAGCGACGGTGTGCTGCTGATGCGGCTGCTCGAAATTATCTCCGGTGACAAACTGGGCAAACCGAACCGCGGACGAATGCGCGTTCAGAAAATCGAGAACCTGAACAAAGTGCTCGACTACTTGAAAAAGAAGAAAATCCAGGTTCGCTGATTGTTTTTTTTGTTGAACGAATTGCTAATTTTTATATTGTATCAGATCATAAAGAACAAAACTGACATACAGTTGCGTTTCTAAACGTCTTTTTTCTCATTCAAATTTCGCGCGCTCCTTTGACCCTGAAAAAAGCTGCCATGTTTAATCGACCATTCCATATTTCAGCTTGAGAACATCGGCGCCGAAGATATTCTGGATGGCAACGAACGCCTTATTCTTGGCTTGATATGGACGATTATTCTCCGTTTCCAAATTGAAGACATTGAAATTGAAGTGGTTGGTGTCAAACGTTTTTTTTTCGTTTTCATAGCTCTTTTTACTTGAAATCGTTTTGGTTTTGGTGAACGTGTCACCTGAGAGAGTCGGCTTGTAGTAATCTAAGGCAAAGAATGGTGAAGGTCTTCTTTCTTGCATGACGCGGGAATTCAAAATTGGTAAAGTGATCCGAGTAGACTCCTAAATAGGGCCGAGTTACTTTGGCGATTTTGAATTTCCACACAAAGATTGAAACTAGTTTTCTTTCTACTCTACGTCTGCAAATGCATTGAGTTACATAACATAAAAATTTGATAACATTCATTCAGCGACTGTACTCACAACTAAACAGGATGAGCGCCAGGTGTCAGGCGAACGTGCCCGCGCGAAAGACGCTCTGTTGCTCTGGTGTCAACGCAAAACGGCCGGCTATTCGAATGTGAAAATCGAAAATTTCACAACTTCCTGGCGTAATGGCCTCGGATTCAACGCGTTGATTCACGCGCACCGACCGGAGATCCTCGATTACTACAGTCTCAATCCACACGACCACATTGCTAATTTGAATAACGCCTTTGATACCGCCGAACGGGAACTCGGACTGGCAAAGCTGTTGGACGCGGAAGGTACTATAAACATTTTACAAGAGCTCTTGTGTTGATTGAGTAGACGTTTGCTGATGTTTATTATTTTTCAACAAATAAAATGCTGTGTTTATGTGGTTTTTGTTCGTCTGGCAACTACACTTGCAAGTTACAAATAAAGCATGAGCTTTTTTGTTTAGACATCGATGTGTCTCGACCCGACGAGAAATCTGTGTTGACGTATGTCTCGACGTATTATCACTATTTCTCAAAGCAAAAAACCGAACTAACGGGAGCAAGACGTGTGGCAAAGGTCAGTAAATGCGTTTTTGGAGTTGGTTGAGTTGTCTTTCTTTAGATAAAAATGCAAGGAAGGTGGTACTTATGTTGTAATAAATATTTTTAATTATTGTAATTAATTGTAATTAGTTGTAATTAAAATTGAACACGGACAAGTTGCCTGTTTGAGGATGCGCCAAGTAGACGCACACCGTGGTATTTGTCTGCTTCAACTGCGTGTTTGCTACACAAAGTCATTTCCGTTAAAAATTTTGCGTCAAAAAACAAATAATTGTCAAATGTAAACTCTTCAGGTTGTTGGACAACTGATGAACGCTGACTCATTGCGTGACGACTATGAATCCCTGAGCACAAATCTTCTGGACTGGATTGACCAGAAGATCCGCGAGCTCAATGATCGACGGCTACCAAATTCCCTGAAAGGCATGCAAGACAAAACGGCTGAATTCAAAGAATATCGAACCGTGCAAAAGCCGCCCAAGTGAGTGCAAGTTTTTCATTGGATGTTAACTCTTTGTTTGTTTTAAGTTGGATACAGGGGTAAATAACTTACATGTAGCATGTGTATTACAAGCATTAACAATGTACATACTTTATAGGTACAAAGAAAAGGGTGAACTTGAAGCGCTGTTTTTTACAATTCAAACGAAATACAAAGCGTTGGGGACAAAACAGTACAATCCGCCAAATGGTTTGCTGCTTCATGACATTGAAACCGCTTGGGAAGAGTTGCAAAAGTCAGAACACGCAAGACATGTTGTTCTGAACGAAGAGCTGATGAAGTATGCTTATTTTAAATTCAGGATTTTTTTATTTTTAAATTTTAATTAACTATATTTCACTTGCGTTACTTCTAGACAAGAACGTCTTGAACAACTTGCGCGAAAATTCGAGCGAAAAGCAAAGCTCCGCGAATCATGGCTGCGTGAGATGACACAAGTGTTGGAGGATACTGATTTCGGAAAGACAGCCGCTCAGGTTGAGGCCAGCGTGAAGAAATACGAAGCGATTTCAGCAGATATTATACCAAGGGTAAAATCCCATTGCAAGTCATAGCAAGTGAAAAACCTCCTTTGCACGCGGTTTTTTGTCTTTAGGAAGATCGCTTCAAATCGCTCTCCATAATGAGTTCGGAACTTACAAAAGAGCGTTACCACGGCGCTGAAAGAATCCAAGCCCGCGAACGAGACATACTGGACAAATGGACTGCCTTACTGACTGTGTTGGAAAAACGCCGAAAAGCATTGATGTCGCTCAACGACCTCATGACCATGCTTCGGGACATTGATGCGCTTCAGGCCGAATTTCAACACATCGAGGTAAAATAAAATACAAATAGGGTTTCCTAAAGTTATTGCAACAAGCGTACAATGTTTGAACAGCAAAAGCTTTTATTGTTATTCAGCCTTCTGTTCGCTCTCGCGATCATGGCAAGCACGTTATGGGCGTTGACGATTTGCTGCAGAAGCACAGCATCATTGAAGCGCAGCTTGTAGCACAGGGTGACTGGCTTGCTAATATCAAGGTGCTTTCTGTTCAATACAGCTTTCTGAAATATTAATGCATAGTTCACAGCATTAAAAACTAAAATTTTTAGGAGACATCTCAAACCTATGTGCGCTCAAAAGGTGAACAGCATGAGCTCCTTCAACGAAAATTCACTGAGTTACAGCAGACTTACGATCGGTAGGCGTTTGCGTTTTTTTTTCATTTTTTTCATTTTTTCTGCACTACTACATTACAATTCAACTATTGATCATAAAGCTAACTTAACTGTGATACTTAACAGATTGATGGATTTGTGTCAGCAGCGTCGAGAAGCTTTAGAACGTGCCCGCGAGCTGTTTCAGTTTGTGCAAGATCACGAAGAAGAAGAAGCATGGATTGCGGAAAAATATAGAGTCTGCAGCAATATGCTCAATAATCGTGACCTTTCAGCAATCAATCAACTAAACAGGCTTTATAAGGTTTGGCTGTTTTCAATTTTTTGCATTCTTTCTTGTTCTTTTTTTGCTGTTTGTTCATTTTTATTTTGCACATTAGGCACCAGGTGGAAAGAACAAGTGTGCAAAACAATGAAAAAAACACAGACCAACCAATGTTGGGCATATGGCCAAAAAAAATTAACAAAACAATATTTTTAATTATGATTCAACAACTGAATTTGTTGCTTCAGTCGCTCGAAACTGAGATGCAAACACACTGGAATCACACAAAAACGGTGCTGTCGAATGGTGAACGTTTGGTAGCGCATGTCCCTTCTGGTACATCAGCTGAGCTCCGTGAGCGCATTGCTAGTCTGCAGCAGCGATGGGATCAACTGAGACAAATTGCACAGCTTGTTGCAAAATGGCTTAAAGAGGCCCAACAAGCGTCCCAATATTTCCAAGTTCGTTGTCGTTCATGCTTTTTCATTGGCAAACAGAAACGACACTGTACTTTAACAAACAGTCTGAGAGTCCGAGAATACCGGTAATATCAATTTTGATTCTCAACTTTTTGTTTTTATTCTTGCAGTGAACACAGAGCACATTAATTTTGCCGTATGAAAAGTCACAATAGCATTTCAAAATTCATGTGTTATTTTGTACCTATAGTTCTAATAACGTGTCGTTTTGTATCTGTAATGTAGGATGCCAACGAAGCGGAATCATGGATTCGGGAGAAAATGCCGCTCGTTTGCTCAGACGACTACGGCCGTGATGGGCAATCATCTAGTTCTTTGCTGTCACGTCACAACCGTCTACAAGAAGAGGTATCATTTCATTACAAAAAGTCAAATAAATCAGTATTTCAAAGTTAATTTATTCCTGCACAGGTGCACGCTTATGGTAATGAAATAGAGAGACTAGACGAACTAGCTGCCGAGCTGTCAAAAGCCGAGATGGTGCGTGGCTCGCCGAGTCAAATTGTAGATGATACAGCTGACAACGAAACTATTATCGAAGAAACTCATGTACCGCAAGTGAAGATGTTGTATTCATTTGAAGGTCACGGAATGGATGTCAAAAAAGGACAGGTCAGTCTCATACAATTGATAATTTGAGGTAAAACAACAAAATAAACTGGTTTATATTTCAGATTTTGACCTTAGTGCAAAAGACAAACCAAGACTGGTGGCGTGTTATCACTGACCAAGGCGATGAAGGATTCGTACCTGCTAACTACGTTCGCGAAGTCTCATCAAAAACAATCTCTGAACAAGCGGTCAAACCGAACAAGCTCAGCAAAAGAGAACCACCATCGAAAAAACATCCAGACGTACCTGATGGATCACAAACAAATAGCGTGGTCGAAAGACAAGAAAATCTGACAAATGCGTACAGCGGTCTTGTGAAAGCTTCAGAGGTGAGAAGTTTTCAAGATTTTGAATAAAACTGTCAGAGAAAGATATTAAAGAGTTATTTTGAAACTCAGACTCGCCGGCGATTCCTGGAAGATGCAGTGAAACTGTATGCGTTCTATCGTGAATGTGACGAGTTTGAGGCTTGGGCAAAACAAACAGACTCTTTGTTGGCCGAGGAGCCCAGTGTGGAACACGTTGAATCCAGCCGTAAAAAATTTGATGTGAGCTTGTTCATGATGTCTGATTGTTTGTGAATACAAAGAATGTTAGTGACGTGATTGTTTTTAATTTGTTTCTAGAACCTTCTTCGTGATATGCAAGCAAGTGGAGGAACTCGTCTGAAAAACATCAATCTAATGGCGGAAGAATTGATTGCATCAAATCATAGTCAAAAACGTCAAATCAAACATCGTCAGCAAGAAATAAATGAATTGTAAGTTACTTCAATAGTTTTAATTTTAAATGACTGGCTCATAATGAGATTATAAAAAGGTTAATCCACATTGTGATCATGTTTTAACAACAGGTGGAAATCGCTAAACCGAAAGCGAGAGAATAAAGCTGGTATTCTTGGAACTGTCGAGAGTGTTGCAGCATTTAATCGGATGTGCGACGAGACTCGCGCGTGGATGGGCGAAAAATTTGATCTCCTGAATGTGCCTTGTGACGCAAAAGATTTGAAAAGTTTGCAAGTACGTGGCAGTTTTTGCTGCCTAAATAATACATTTATTAATGCCGAATTATCAGATAACTTCAATTTAGGCCCAACAACGCCGCCACCAAAATCTGGAACGTGAACTGAAACCAGTTGAAGCGCAAATGGCGCAACTCAGAGCTCTTGCAGAGCAAGTGAAGAAAAGTAATCCGGCTCAGGCAATGGCAATTGAAAAAAAATTAGAAGAGCTCGAAAAAATGTGGCAAGAGCTTAATCGGCAAGCCGTTGAGCGGCGGTTGCTATTGGAAGAGTCACAAGGCCAGCAAATGTTTCAGGTAAACCTCGTACACCATTATAATCCAGGTTAAAAATCATTATCTAAACTATAGTATATAATAAACTTTATATTTTCATTGTTTCACGATCAAACTTTTATATTTCTGCATTCCAAGTGTAAATTCCTATTTAGGCAGCAGTATCTGACTTGAAATCTTGGATTGAACGTACACGGATGCAGCTAGCTGAGTTCGAACCAGCCGTTGACGTCTTAACTGCGGAAGCTGCGTTGCAGAAGCACGATGAATTGCGAGTAGAGATGAATGCAAAAAGGGATGATTTTGCTTATGTCAACGAGCTTGGGACACGGCTGCTAAAAAAGGCTCCTACTGCAACAAATGTTCAGGTAAAGGCCAGTTAATATTGACTTGTACAGACGAATGTCGACGTACGTCAGAGGCGCGTTTGCAAAGATAGTAGTATGCTAACCGATGCCTGACGTTAAGGGACGTGCCGTGCCGTATGCTCATAGCTCAATATGAACGAGCTTTAATCTTTTTCCAGTCAAGGAAGAACGATCAGTGCCAGCAATAATTTATGCTCGTGTTGGCTCAACTCCACCATAGTATTACCAACTGAGTTTTCAGGAAACACTAGTCGCACTTGCTCAAGACGAGAAAGACTTGTTGGACGCTTGGACAGTCAAGGAAGAAATGCTAAAAGAACAACTGCAAGTGCAGTTGTTCAATCACGAAGCTGACTACATCGAAGCTGCAAACAAAGGCCACGAAGCTTTTATTGAGCTAACCGATCTGGGGGTGAGTACAAGTTAAAATTGGCGTGTGGTCAATGCCGGCCCTCTAATTGCGGCTTAAAGAGTTGCTGCCCGCTCCCTGAAGCCAGTTCGATTCAGGCCCAACAAATTCCGGCCTGGCAAATTTTCCCCAACATGAATAATAGCAAACCACCTGTAGTGGTTTTTCGTGATCTGTGATGAAGCCAATAATTACCTACCATAATGCAAAAAAATCACGGCAAGAAAACTGGTTTTCGGACGCGCTTCTATCTAAAAGGCTAGGTTTAGAGACCTACAATATTCTTCAGGCCGCAATTGGCCGATCACAATTCTTCGGGTCGCAATTTTACGGGTCGCGATAGTACGTCATTCATAATTTTTTAAGTGTGAGAAATTCAACGGTTTTAAATTTTGTCAGAACAACGTTGATGAAGTCGAAAACCTGCAAAAACGGCACGCTGATTTTGAGTCAAAAATGTCAGCACAAGATGATCGAATTGAAGCGTTCGCGTCACGCGCAGAAGAGCTAATAAAAGGAAACCATTCTCAGGTAACCAATGAAATAGCAAGCAGGATAGAAATTTACATTTAACTACAAATAAAAATAAGTTAACAAAAAAACTGAACAAACAAAACCTCTACAGGCTGCTAGTATTGACAAGCGCCGAAAGCATGTTCTTGGAGGGCGTGCAACTGTAAAAGAAAAAGCGAAACGGCGGAAGGCAGAGTTGCACGACGCCCACGATTGGCAAAGTTTCAAACGAGATGCTGATGAGGTTAATTCAGCTTCGTTTTTAATCTTGTATTTTATTTGCTTTACGATGACAATTACAATTGTTACGTTTTAACATTGCATTTTGTAGATGACTGAGTGGATGGAGCAGAAGCAAAAAATTGCCGACGAACAAACTTGGCCGGAGGGTACAAATCTTGAACGCAAACTACAAAAACACGAGGCGTTCGAAATGGAACTGAAAGCGAATTCAGACCGACTGGACACTTTAAACTCTGTAGGTTACAGGAAGGATTTAGGCTTTTATCTTATTTATTTTACTGTTTTGTTTGAAAAATAAATCGTAAAATTTCAGGAAGGCAATGCTCTTATTGAGCATAATCATTACGCAAAGGACGATGTGGCAGCTTGTCTTGACCAATTGAATCATGCTTGGGCAGCATTGACTGCCAGTGCCCAGCAACGTGGCAACAAACTGCGACAAGCATGCGATCAAAAATCTCTTGATAAAACCTTGGATGATGCTCATAAAAAATTAGACGAAATGGAACGCGCATTACAATCGACCGATCTTGGCTCGGACTTGCGGCTAGTTTTTTATTCGTTTTTGTCAAAGTTGTTGTTGTTTATCAATGTTTGTGCCAGGCCAAAAGGATTTTAACCATTTTTGTCTTTCTTTTACAGCAGTGTGAAACAACTTATCACTAAGCATACTCTGTTAGAACAAGAGATGACCTTATACCACAAACGAATTGAAGAAATTGTTTCTCGGGCAGAAACTATTGCTAAAAAAGGCCACTTCGACGCTCAGAACATCCGCAAAAATATCGAGTCCTTCCGAGAACGGTGAATTATTTACAATATTTTAAATTCTTCAACAGCCTCTATTCCTGATATGTTATTATTTGTGAAATAATTTTTTGCATTTTTTAGTTATGAGAGTCTCAAGAAACCGGCAGCAGTCCGTCGCCAGAACTTGGAACGTTCTTGCGATATGCATCAATTTGTGTTTGATGTGGATTGTGAACTCCAGTGGATTGGGGAAAAACGACCAGCAGCAGAGAATGCTCATTTGCCTCAGACATTGACTGAAGCACTCAATGCTAACAAAAAGCACGAGGTCAATCAGCGTTATCTATTATGTTTCACTTTTGCTTTTGACTTCAAATTCTGTGCGATTTCTGAATTGATTTTTTCTATAGTGTAATCTTATCGGTTAGTAATTCTAATTATTTTTCAGAAGCTCAGTAGCGAAATAACCGGTCATCACCAGCAAATAATAACGCAACTGAAAAAAGGCAAAGCACTGGAAAACACCCATAAAGTGCATCAAGAAAAAATCAAGACAAAATCCGCTGAGTTGAATCAGGCATGGTTAGCCCTTGAGTCAGCGGTGAAACGGAGGACTGAAATGCTTGACTTGGCACTTCGTGGTCAGCAATTTTTGTTCGATGCATCTGAGATTGAAGGATGGATAACTGAAAAACGGAATTTATTGTCTTCTGACGATTACGGACAAGATGAAGCAGCAGCAATGAAATTACTTCAAAAGCATAAAGCAATTCAAGCCGACATGGGTGGATACAAGTTTGTTTCTTTTTAGCAAATCAGTATGATTAATTTACAGTTAAAGAACCGAGCTTACTAGAGACATCGCACAACTTTGCAGAAAATGGTTGGCCAACCAGCGTACAGCTTGTGATGAACTGGCTGCTGAACCTCACCCGGATTCCGAACGTTTTCTGGCTCGTCAAACAAACCTAGAAGGTCAAATGGCTGATGTTGAGATTAAGGCGGATCAAAGACGAAAACACCTTGACGACGCGGTTTGCCTGTTTGAGTATCTACGTGAATCACAAGATTTGGAAGAATGGATTAATGAGCAGCTGCAGACGGCAATGTCTGAAGATTATGGACACGATTACGAACATCTTATGGTCAGAATTTCATTCAAAAAATAAGAACAACTTCTGCCAAAGTCAATTTTTGAAGTGGTGATGGTGACAAAGTATTAAACGTTTCAGGAACTGATGAAAAAGTTCGAGGATTTTAAACAACAAGTGAAATCTGGCTCGGAGCGTTTTGTGTCGTGCGAGCAAGCTGTCAAGACATTACTGGAACGTGATCCTCCGTTCACGCGGGACATACTACAGCGACAAGAACAGCTTCGGTAAGTTTTTTCAGAAGTTGTTTTCAAACGTGAGAATAGTCAATTAGTCAATAACACAAAGTGATTTTTTTCACGTGACGACTTGTTCGTATATTTCAGTGCTGCATGGAGATTGCTTCTTGATTACATCGAAAGTCGAGAGCAGAAACTTGAAGCAGCTGAAGAAATTCATCGCTTCAACCGCGATGCATCCGAAACCTTATCAAGAATACAGGTCAGGTTGAACGTTAAATTCACCTGATTTTTTGTTTTCATGTCCGAATCTTTTGTGTTTAATATTGGATTGTGTTTGGTACCAATAATGTCAATATTGCAGGAAAAAATTGCTGCTATTCCGGACGATTTAGGTCGAGATAACAACAGCGTCCAAACTTTACTGCGAAAACATGAAGCTTTTGAAAATGAGCTTGCAGCAATAGAAAGTCAGCTGCAAGTGTTACTTGAAGAATCAGCCCGACTGCAAAATGCTTATCCTGGTGGTAATGCCGAGAATATTGAAAAACAGCAACAGGCCCTGGTGTCTGCGTGTCGAGAATTACAAGACAAAACAGAAAAAAGACGCAAAATGCTTGAATCTGCATACGAGTTACATCGTTTCATGGCAACAGTGAGTAAATTTTAATTTTTATAATTTTGACTAAAAGAACACAACAAAAACAAAAAATATAATCATTGTGTTTCTGATGACAATCTGACAAAAAAAGTTGTTTTTCTAGCCGCTTTTGTTTAACGTTTTAAATCACACAACGAAAACAGATTTAAACAGTGCTATAAACAATATACTAGCTGTTTGCATTATGTTGCTTGTGCTACTGATAAATATATTTGTATTTATAGCGTGGAGTTAGCTATGTGTCGCTAAATACATGTAACTTGCAGGCTCGTGATCTGATTGCTTGGTGCAATGAGTGCGTTGCAACCATGCAGACCGAGCATCAGGTGCGCGACTTGCAAGCTGCGGACCTTTTGCACGACGAACATGCACGACTAAAATCAGAATTGTTGGCAAGGGATAGTGATTTCGCAGCAACCTACGAGGCAGCTGATGCAATGGTGGAAACCAATCACTATGCGAAAAATGAAATTGTCGAAAAACAAAAACAAGTGAGTTGCAATAACTTCTGCAAAAAAATAGCTTTGAAAGCAAAAAGTTTCCTGCTCATATGAATCTGCTTATCAGGTGAAAGAGTCTCGATCACTGGCTATGACAGAATGGACGCTACGTGATCAATACCTGCGACAGCTTGTGCAATGGCATGCGTTTCAGCGCGACTCAAAACAAATTCTCGCTAGCATTAGTGCCCACGAAGTGCGTTCAAAACAGTTACAAATTGTCTCCTAAAGTGTTTCAAAAATTGTTTCAGTTTTTCAGAAACTTCAGTTTTTAGAATTGACTTCAATCAGATAAAAACATACAGTTTCAACCTTTCGTTTGCGGCAAGTTTTTTACCTTTTGTTTTTAGGCAACACTTGCCGCAAACGAAAGCGGCGGCACGGTGGAACAAGTGCAAGCAAACCGACGAAAACACGACACGTTTGTAAAACTCTTGGATCCACTACAAGAGCGTGTGACAATTTTGACCGATAAAGCAAAACAGCTAACGGACGCTCGACATATGGAAGCACAGAATATTAATCAGTTGTTGAAAGAAGTTAAATCCAAATACGAACAGTTACTGAAGGCATGTGACACCAGGAAACGGGAGCTTGAAAAAGATTTGGCGACATCGACATTTGAAAGTGACTGCACAGACGTATGTTCTCACCCAACAGCAGATTACTTTTACTGATTTGAAGATGTCGTTCATATCTTTAGTAATCCATATTACGGTTTTTTGCAGATGATGTCATGGGTCGATGATCGTTCGCGTAAATTGGCATCTGAAACTGAGCAACGTAGTCAATTGCAGTCGTTACAAGACAAAGTGCGACGTTTACAGAAGCACCAAGCGTTTGAAGCTGAGCTGGCAGCTAATAAGCCTCGAATTGAGAAGATTCAAATGCAGGTACAGGATTAAAAAACTGGCTGGTTTTTTATTTTTTTAACATACGCTCTAGACACTTTAGAGAGTCTCCCAAATTTTAGTCAGTCACGTTGAGCCAAACGCTTCCGTCGGAGTCAGCGGGCGAGATTACTATCCGCCGACAAGCGCTGCTAAATAAATGGCAGCAGCTGGTACGAGATTCAGACGACCATTCGTCGGCCTTGGCCGAGGCACGAGATTTGGTTGAATTTGAACTAATGGTTGAGCGGGTGCTAAAGTGGATTCGAGAAAAAGAGTTAATGGTGCAATCGGCTGACATGGGAACTGACGCGGAGCACTGCGAACAAATAATACGCAAATTGGACGATGCGGAGACGGTGAGTGTAGTTGAGTTCAGCCAGGACTTTTGCAAGTTTCTTTCACAGCCGTGTTGTTTTAACCAAGCGCGACGCGTTAGGTTTTGTCCATCAAAAGTGTTGTCATTTCAGGAATCTGGTGTTGACGATCAGGTGATTGAGAAAATCAATGAAGTTGGCGGACGCCTGATTCATCAAGGCCGAAGCAATGAATCAAATAACGTCCAACAGCAACTCGACAACGTAAACGAAAGGTTAGTTTGGGCAGTAACACTCGTACATAAATGAAGTTCGCTCGTTAGTATTTGCTATGTTTCTGAAAATGTTATATTTCAGATATTGCTGTCATTGTAAACAGCTAATACAGCAATGATAGTTTTGGTAAAAGCAATTCGTTCATCCGGGAACTTTGGAACCTTTATTTTTAAGTTCCTTATATCAATATTGCATGATGCGTAGCTTTGGTCGAGGGTTTTCCAGTTTTCCAGTGACCGTAAAAAGTTAAGGAGTGCAAATAGGCTTTGATTCAAAACACTTTCAGCTGGAAAAACACTCGTACCTCATTGAACACTTACCGTCAACGACTCGCGCGGGCCATGGAAGTTCATTCCTTCAATCGTGATGTCGATGATACTTATCAACGAATTGGTGAAAAGGCTACGCTGCTTTCGAGCGATGACAATGGGAAAGATTTGTTCAGCGTCGAAGCGCTAATTCGCAAACAGGAAGCAATCAAACGGGACATGACCGCCATCCATGAGAAATTGAAACACCACGATGCTGTTGCACAAGAACTACTTGCAAAGGATCCACCATTACAAAACACCATTATTGAATCCCTAAAAAAACTAGAAGACAGCTGGGACCGACTGACTCAACTAGCTCATACGCGCGGTCAAACATTGTTATCCGCATATGCAGCGCACAAGTATTTTGACGCTGTCAAAAAATGTGAGCTGTGGGCACAAAATATGACATCGAGAATGGGGACTTCGGTTAACCCGAGTTCAGTTCCTGAGGCACAAGCGCTGGTCGATGCACACAAGGACAAACTAGCAGAAATTCAGGTATATTGTATTTTTTTATTTTTCTTTGTTTTTGAAGTGTAAAGCAGTTCATTTAACTTATAGAGCTTTTCATCCCTGGTTCAATGGTTGAATGCGATTAGTACCGAAGATGAGAGAGAGAGTAGAGGGTGTACCCCCTAGCAGGAACGTGTGCATTGTGGAGGGTTGGGCGGGTAGTGGGGAGGGGGGTTCGTGACACGCACCCCTAAACCCGGGACTCCCCAGTAGGTATCCTACCTAAAAATGTTTCTCATTTGTGGAACTGAATGCGATGCATGAATAAGCATAAACAAAATTTGAAACCGTTCAGAATCATGAAGTGGAGCTGGCCAGTGTGCGCGAAGAAGGCAAAAAGCTAATCGCTGAACAACCGGAAAAGAAGGGAGAGATACAACGAGGCCAAAAACGTCTAGCGACGCTGGAGCAAGAGGTAACTTGACAATCTTTAGATAGAAATACATAGGTTCAATAGAAATAAGTTTAAAACAACCCAGTTTGTGCACTTTTTAGAATTTCCGTGACTTTTTAGATACGGCAAGCTTGGGATCGTGAAAGCGCTCGATTGTGGCAGTTTTACGATATGCAGTTATTTGCCGATCAAGTCGCAAACACAGAGCAATGGCTGGCGAGCAAAGAAGCCACTTTGGCAATAGATGACGTGGGTGAATCGTTGGATGCTGTCGATGGTCTAATGAAAAAACATGAAACATTCGTCAATGCGGTTCAGGTAATAAGACCCCATATCCTTTCTTTCAATAAGGTTTCTGTGTTGTGTAACAAACATCTCATAATTTCAGGCCCAATCGCAAATGGTTACTCAACTGTCGAAAGATGCGGCTGTCTTAAAAGAAAAGAATCCAGAATGCGCAGAAGAAATTGAGACGCAAGAACAGCGCGTGATCAATCGTTTTGGACAGTTTCTGGAGCTTGCAGAAAAACGGAACAAAAAGTTGAAGGTCACTTTTTGCAAGTTTTTTACTGGGTTTATAATGCATTAGTTAAAACTAGTGCTGAGTTTTGTTTATGTTTACAGGATTCACGAGAGTGGCACAGGTTCCTGAAGTCCTGTCACGATCTCATGACGTGGTTGAACGCAAAATTGCAAATGGCCTATGACGAAAGCTATCTTGACCCGACAAATCTACAATCAAAGCTACAACGCCATCAGGCGTTTGATGCTGAGCTCAGTGCTAATCAGGTAAACATTGATGCACAACTGACTCATTTCTTTTTTTATTTGCCACCTTTAACATTGCTTACAGGCACGGGTTGACTCAATTATTGCCGATGGTGAAACACTTATAAAGCAAAAGCACTTTGCAAGTGATCAAATCCAACGTCAATTAAAAGAAGTCCACAATGGATGGGCAGAGCTGTTGCATAAATCGAAGTTGAAATCTGAACGATTACGCGAAGCGTACAACGCTCATCAATTCAATCGAAAACTTGACGACTTTGAAAAATGGCTTGATTCGGTTGAAGCCAAACTGCAATCAGAAGATCATGGAAAAGATCTGACATCTGCCAATGCATTAATTAACGAGCACAGTGCATTATCGCAAGAAATCGCTGCACGCAAAGAACAATTTGATAGCGCAAAAGAAGTTGTGCAGAAGTATCAACAAAATGGACATTTTATGGCTGACGAGCTAGCGCAGCGGTCAAAAGTTCTCGGTATGTTTTCAAGTGAAGAAAAAATATGGCATGGAAAAACATACGGTAGTTCAAAAGCGTGTCTCTATTATTTTAAATGGCTGCCATTAACAGCAGTTACACATAGCAACAAAAAAACGACACGTTTGCAAGTTTTGCTTTTTTGTAAATTCGTGTGCTTTCAACTAAAATTATGAGATCTGAAAATAATGAATTTGCAATTGAAATAACCAAGTTCGTTATGGAAAACGTGAAAACTATGACAAAAAGTGGCAGATTGAAAAAAGCAAAATTTGCGTCTGACGATTGGTAAATTGGTAAAATAATCAGAGTTCCCTAAATAGATTCGGGTCCCCTTAGGCTGTTTTAATAGCGCTTTTTTAAATTTTGCGCAAATGGCTGCCAAAAGCTTGCCTACTGTTGATTTTATGACTTTTTTCATTATTTAATTTAATTTAGTTTAACTACATTTTAGGTGAACGTTACAATTCGTTAAGTGAGCCATGCGAAATTCGGGGCGAGAATCTGCGCGACTCGCAGCAACTATTCCAATGGTTACGGTATGTTGACGAACAGCGAGCATGGATGCGAGAGCAAACGCCTCTGGCTTCATCTGTGAATTATGGATCAAATTTACAAGTTTGTGCTAAATTTCACATCACTTTTGATTTCTGTTTCTGTTTTGCTTTACCTGTTTTAAAAACAAGTAAATGTTTTAGGCAGCACAAGCACTACTAAAGCAGCACGAAGCGGTGGAGCAAGAAATTCAAACGCACAATACTGACTTCGATCAAATTAACACGACAGCCGAAAAAATGTGTCAAGCAAATCATTTTGCATCATCCGATATAAAAGCTACCGTGGGAGAACTAACACAAGAGCTGGCACGGCTGAAACGTGCTGTGGACACACGAACTCAAAAGCTGAATGCTTCAGTCAAAAGCCAACAGTATTACGACGAAGCTGTACAAGCTGAGCAGTGGATAAGACAGCGTCTGCCACTCGTCAATATGGCAAGTGAAACAGGTATGTTTTTAATTGAGATTAACCGTTGTTCAGTTTTACTGTGGCGCGGTTGTTGCTTTGAATTATCTTGAGCTATACGAGATATTAAAGTTTTACCGTTACCGATTTGAAAGTTTAAAACACAGGCAAAGACGAGGCAACGGCGCAGAGTCTTGTACGGAAATTAGACGCACTGGAGCAAGATGTAAAACTTTATGGCAAACAAATGGCAAAACTACGAGAAACGAACGTCGCGATGGTTGCTGAAGATCATTTTGACTCTCCAAATTTGAACAGCCGACAATCAATCTTGGATGCTGCATACGCTGAATTGGCTGACTTGTGCCAGCGGAGACGAAAGCAGCTAAACGATGCGGCTAAATATTATGCATTCGTACGACAGGTGGACGACCTGACCCTGTGGTTGAAGGTTTGTTGTAAAACTAGTGCACTGAAGTTTCCACTTTTTTTAATTCCATTCCCTAAAAATCTCTGAATTCACATTCACTTGTAGCAAAAAGAAACGGCAGCAAGTAGTGACGATTACGGACGTGATCTTGATGAATGTCAACAGTTGATCGACGAGTTTGAGCAATGTCTCAGAGAGCTCGCATCTGCTGGTAAGCATGTTTGCTTGCTCTACAATTGTTTGCCCGAAAATGTCATGGTCTCTAACCACAGAATTAAAAATCTCAGGCGAACGCGTCGCTTCTGTGCACCAAGCATCAACTGAAATGCTGCGTGCCAACCATCCGTATTCAGCCAGTATTAAAGCGAAAGCCGCCGATTTGGAGAATCTTTGGGCACACGTGAATGACGCTGCGAACGAACGAAAAGCAGCTTTGCATGGCGCTAAACAGGTGTTTGTTGAAATAGAGGTTTTTGTTGTGCCTTTCAAAGTGGACTTTTGAAACACGTAATCGTTGAATTTTACAGGTTCATGCATTTGACAACGAAGCAGATGAGTCACTTCATTGGCTGCAAGAAAAAGAAGCGCAACAAGTGATCGCTGAACAAGAGGACCTGTCACAGGCAGATTTGCCTACACTTGAGGTAATCTTGTTTATCTGTTGAAATGCAGGTTGCTGTAAAAATAACACTGTTTCTTTTTGTTCGTCAAAAGCTGAATTATTTGCGCTGCCAAGCGCTACATACACTAAAACGTTTTGCGAAAAGATAATTACAATGTAAATGTTTACTTCACTCTAAAACATTTAATTTTTAATTTATTTAATTTTTGAATCTGTTTTAGCTTATCTCAATGTGGACTGAGTACGGGAACAATGACATTTTCAGACGCTACTGCAAAAACAAGATGAGTTCACGAGAAGCTTGACAGCAGTTGAAAAGCATGTTCATGCGCTTTGCAAAGAAGCTGCCCGTCTCGAATCGTCTTATCCTGACACCAGTGCGCATTTGGCGGTGCGACGCGAAGAGATGGAGGAGCAGCTGAAGGATGTCATGCAGTCGGCTAAGCAGCGCACCATGAAACTGCAACATGGCAAACAGTTGCAAGCGTACTTTCAAGTGTGTTACTTAACCATTTTAGCGGAAAAAAGTCCCATTGTAATTGTAAAAGAATTCCAGAAGGATTTTAGAAGAAAGAATAAGTATAGTGTGTACTGGCAGCAGTGAAATTTCAGGAGTACCGCGATCTATGTGCGTGGATAGCATCGCTGCACAGTAAAGTGACCGGTGAAGTTTTGGCGCGCGACGTGCCTGGCTGCGAGTCGCTCATAAGAAGACAGGGCGAGTATGAGGCAGAGTTGCGCGCACGTCAACCGCATGTACAAGAGTTTGTGCGCAGAGGACAACTGATGATCAAAGAGCAGCATCTGCTTTCTGCTGAGATTGCTGAAAGGGTTCGCATAAACAACATTAAGTGTTAAAAGTGTTTAGCTATTCACAACCGTTTTGTAATTACAGGTCGATTCGTTACAATCGAAGTATGACAATCTTGAACGCGTTTGTCGTGAACGCAAGCAACTTTATGAGGAAATGCTAGACGCTCAGATCTGGAAACGTGATGCAGCGCTGATGGAGGCATGGCTAGCTCAACGTGAACAATACCTTGATGCAAATTGGAAACAGGTTTGTGTATTTCAGAACGTTTTGCTCAATACGTTGTAAAATCAATTTGTCAATTTAATGCAGTACCATTCACGTTGAACAGGTTGACTCCGTGGACACTGTGGATGTAATGATTCGCGACTTTGATGACTTTCTAATAACACTGGATGCCCAAGACGGAAAATTCGAAGCACTTAGAAAATTGACGTTACTAGAACAAGCGTTTGCATCTCAGTCACACAAAGAGCGAGAACGTAAAAAAGCTGAAGATCTGAAGAAGGACAAGAAAAAGGTTTGCTATTTGCTACTTTAGATTTGTCAGTAAAAAGTAAATCATGTAAAGTTTCCGGCACAGGCGTGTATGTGTTGTTGGCTTGAACTGTCTAAAACTTAACATTTTAGCTAGCTTCAATATAGCATTTTTCAGGTCGAGTCGCATGCTTTCCTATTACTTTCAGATTGTGTTAACAGTTATCACGCGCACGGCCCATCTGTAACAAAATTCTGTTGTGTCTTTCTCAATCAAAGCTTTTCAAGTGAATCGCGCCTATTGCATGAGCGCTAGTTGTAAAACTATCGGTTGCTATGATGATTTGCTCATTTTTAGTTTAAAGTTGCCTTCCTGCCACTATAACTACTATTCTTGTCATAATTTTCATAAGTACCAATAAAAATATTTTGTTTGTTGTTTTGTAAAAATGAAAGTGAGCTGTAAAAATTTTGTTTTGAATTATCGTTTCAAGGGCAAGTATAACAATAAATATAGTTTCTATTCTGTGGAAATTTTAAATTTTAATTTGGAAATCCATGTGCATGGTGGTGAGTTACAAATTTTAAATTGCCATCAACAAACAGCTAGCGGTTAGATTCCATTCCTTACGTGCACGCAATTCTGGGTTAATTACCTGCTGGTTTTGTTGTAACTGTGGATTCCCATGCACGAACACGCTAGTCATTCACTGTTTGACAAGAAGACCATCAATCCATAGCTATTGTGGTGCACAATTTTCTCCGTCAGTCGCGCAAATTGTATAAGATGCCAACAAATAAAAGTTTCATCAGCTAAAAAGCATTCAAAACGTTTACACGTGTTTTAGGACCAAATCAAAACCGTGGAAAAACACAAAATTCTCCAAGAGCGTCGTCAAGAGCGTGAGCGTCGAAAGACCCAAGAGATCAGTTTATTGCGATATCAACAAGCAAGCAGCGAGAACATACCCCGACAGTTGAAACGCGAGGGGTCGGAGCCGGGCAACATGCCTGCGGTAAGCTTAAAACTAAAACGTTTCCCTTGCTTTTTTGTGCAGTAACTTTTCTTTTACAAATAGTGTTTCTGAACTGTTTATAATATTAAAACAAATCCGTTGTTTGATTCAACTGAAAAGGAGATAAACTAATTTGTACATACTAGTATTTACAGTTGGGTGTCGATCAATCATCCACTGAGCAACAACTATCGCCACAAGGGCAACACGAGACCCCAAAGACTGCAAAAGTGCTGTCGGTTGCACAAGCAACCACAGCGAACAGCGTTTCCAGCAGCGATGCGCAACCCTCAAGTAGCACAAGTCTGCCTCCAATACGCCCACCAAGATCTTCAACTGTGGATACCGAAAACAAATCGTCAGGTACAATGTCATTTGCACGTTTGTCGATTTGCACAAGCTACTGTAAACTAACAGCTTTCTCCATTAAGTACGGATGCGCTGCAATGTAAAAACCGCTTTTTGTCAAACCACTGTAATAACACTATCATGCATGTAGTAACACGTAATAACACCACTGTAATAACACGTATATGTCTGAAAAAGCATGATTAATACCAACATGCAATTAATTATATGTTAGAAACCTTGAGACGGTTACTTCTGAAATGCACGCATAAATTTTTAATTAAAATACGTGCGATCGTCTATTTTGTTCATTAAAAAAGCAAGCTGTTAATGTTATTTATTACTTAAAAGCGCGCTTTATCGTTGTTATATATAAAAGAAATACGTCAGTGTGTCTGATACATTTATAAAAATAAACAAGAACATTCTCGGCACATAACAATGCATATTATTCTTGTGCTCGATTTTGACTTTTGTAGAGCTCGCCAATTTTGAGCAACTGAAAACTCCGGTTGCTCTAAACATCGCGTTCAACGTGTCAACAATTTATTATTATCATCCCAATGGAATGTGTACCCGAGTGCCTCTAAGTAAGAAAATATTCTAACGAAATTCGCACTAAAATCACGTGTGTGTGTGTGTGTGTGTGTTTGCAGTTTGAATTTGTTGCACAAATGTTATAATATTGGAATTTCAGCTTCAAACACTTTTTTTATTTTTTTAGTATAGTTAATTAGTTTATCATGAGTTTCAAATGGTATGATGGTATCGGCACATTCAAACCAAAACGTAATTTTGTTTTACTTTTTCAGCACCGCGCGGTACTCCAATGGCAGCAGCTACAATTCCGGGTAAACCACCGATTCCGCCGAACCAGAAAAGCACCATGATTGGTGCGTTAACACCGCGAAAAACTCCCATGTTTACCACAAGGCGCGTTCAAAGTCTTAAGAAGGTAACAGTAGCTTTGATTAGGACTGTGATTGTTGATTTTATGTAAAATTTCTGTTACTTTGGCAAACCGCACAATGTTTTTTTTTACAAAAATACATTTGAAGGTGCGACAATGGGATGATTTGGCACAAATAGACGCGCACGGCTATCTCGACAGAAAACAAGAACTGCAGTCGGGTGGAAAGCGGTCAGCGATGCGCTCCTGGAAAAACTATTACACAATTCTCTGTGGACAGCTTCTCTGCTTCTTCAAGGTTGGCGTGGAGTGCCAATAACAATTTCCCACAAATATGAACTCAATTACTGTATTCTAACTAATATGTGCAGTGTGGTACGGAACACATTTTCATTTGGCAAAAAAAACCATATGGACGAATATGGACGAATGAAACTGAAATTTCGTAAAGATTTTTTAGAACAAACGGAACATTTGTTTGCCAGAACAAAATATTGTCCACCTGTATTTAACACAAAATAATTCTTTCTACCCTGAGTTCATTTATTCTGTGATTTAGTTTTTTGAGTTGTTTTTATTTGGTTTGGTCTCATTTCATCTGCTTTAATTTAATATGCTCAGGATGAAGACGCTTTCATGGAAAACCAGGCTGCCGCGCCCCCCGTCTACATCATGAGTGCCCAATGCCACCCATGCCCAGACTATCTAAAGCGCAAAAACACCATCAAACTTTGCACACAAGTAAGAAACTTGTTTTGATTCTTTTTTACTTTTATTATGAAGTTTCAAAAAGCTTTCTCTATTCAACGCATGCCATTTTTAAGGAACCTGGTATAAAACAGAAAGTAATGTTCTTCAGGACGGTGCCGAATATTTGTTCGCAGCGCCCAGCGAGTCAGCCATGCGTGACTGGGTAGCGAAAATTTCGTTCCACGCTGGTCTCCCACCTGCAATGCAGCTGCAAAAATTTACTGACGCCAGTGGCGCGGCTAAGGTTTGGATAAACAGTTATCAAAACTGGTGCAACATTCAGTACAAAAAAATTAGAATTGTTTGAAGACATATTGCAGCTACGTGAATTAAGTTACCAAATTAATTCGTGTTGTTGCAGCCAATACCACCGAGCAGTCAACCTCCGATATCGCCGTCGCCGGCAGTGCCGCAATCAGAAACACCGCGACGTCACACTGTTGCTGTCAATGCCGCCGACAACCCCGCGGTACACCACCCGTCCGACAATCCCACTAATGCGCCGTCAACTTCACAAACCCGTGAGTGATATCTTACTGAATGTTTTAATCAGCGTGAATCAGTTTTGAAGACTGAATGCTGCAGTTTTTTTATCAATAAGTTTGATTTTAATTGCTGCGTATGTACTTTGTTCAGCTGTTGCTTTTGTTGCTTCTTGCAGGCATTGATTATGCTCTTGAATGTCTTAATTGTGTCGCTAATGCATTAACGTCCTGATGTACATGTAAGAGGTTGCTTTTTCCACTGCAGTGTTTTCCATTTTTTCCAAGGCTTTGTCAAAACACTAGACGTAGAGCTCTGTCTTTTTTTAATTTTGCATCCGTTTTTGCCCATTTGTTTTTGTTTTTTAAACCCGTTTTCTTGCTTTCAACTGTGTTCTAAGTTTGATTACAGCGCGCGCAGCCGACAGTCCCTTGCCTCCTCCAATCCCACATTGTGGCCCGCCTTCGCGCACGCCTTCGCCTCCGGTACGACCAAAACGAGACGCGCAAAACTACAACAACAATGAACTTTCGGATACAACAGCCTCGAAGGACTGTGACGACAACTGCATCGAAAATCACAAAGCGTCAAAAGCAGTTATTGTTTTTAATGGTGTAACCAACGTGACTACAACGACAGTCACAACCAAACAGCACCGCCGAACGTCGTCGACCTCATCGGCAACAATTTTGAACGGACACGCTGGCCAAAATGGTGTTCTCAGTAACGGACATCTAAGTGGGAGTGAGTGAAAATCGTGTGCACGACGATTTGGATTGGCTTGTCATGGAACTGGGTCGTAACGGAGACGGTGGTTGTGGGCGGTGGTGAGCAGAAACGGTGGTCGTTTTGCGGTTGCACTGTTTGGCGTTTTTTGTGCTTATGTTGTTATTCGTGAGTGTCGTTGTTGTGAGCTATTTGTTTATTTTGGTTCTTTGTCTTTCTGGCACGCTTTCTTGATTTATTTTCTTTTTCTTGCATTCGTCACCGGTATTTGCATTTCGGTTTTTTTTTCTGGTTAAAACTAGCGACTTGTTGCACCTGCATTTACATTTCTTATCAATCAAATTAGCACACAGTCACATAGTTGTCTATTTTCACACTATTGTATTAACAAGCGTCCAAAATATTTATGACCAACGTTTTAAACATTATGTATGTTTCTTGCAGAACTCAACGGTGTGCAAGAAAACGGCGAAAGAGAAAACGGCACGCATAAGGATTCGTTTGATGTTACAGCGGTAAGGAGGAAAAACATATAGCATTTAACATTTGAAATCATGTTTGGTTCAATTTTTTGCTATATGCTTTATGCGTTTCTAAAAATTACACTTCAGGTACGACCGGACAAAGTAGCAAGCACTGTTCCTGTTGATCAACGTGAAACTGCGTCACCGATTTCATGGAAAGAGGGGCGGGGCCTAGATTCGGTCTCGTCGGACGGGGGCGAAACATCTACGGACAAAAGAAGTTAGTACCAGTTTGACTTTTAAATTCAGATTAAAAATACATTTCATGAATAGAGTCAATGCAAGTTTTTCCGGTTTGCAGAACGCATTTCATTAGGCAGTTTCTTCAAGTCATCCAAAAAACGAGATTCTCGTGAGAGTGGTGCAACAACAAAATCGTGATACCAATGAGTTTGTTGAAAGTGTTTTTGATACTAGTGTATAACTGTTGGTAATAAAGTAAACATTGTATTTTTCTTTAAAAGCATGATTTATGCATTTTCTGCCAACTGAACAAATTGTTGTTTCACTTCTTGTGGCATTATGTCATGTGATGATGCCTTTTAAGCATATTCGTGTTTTTAAGCCTACACTGTTTATATGATCGGGTATTCGACTAGGATTTATGCAACTTGTTGAGGAGAAAAATTGTTTCGTACAATGCATGTGTTCCAGTTTTGATATTATTGAATGCACTGAACTGTACTTAACATTCACTTCTTTTAAGTTTGTCGTTATAGCCTTTCAGAGTTCGTTATAAAAATTTAAAAGTGCTCATTTACCATTATCATTTTTAAATAAACTTCAGCTGATTCTATTGAGCATTCTTGTTCTTGTTTGTTGTTCCTAACTTGATTTTTGATTGGTGCAGGATTTTTTAATTTGTTATATTCACGTGTGATTATGGTTTTCTTTTGTTGTGAACAAATGCAATCTCTTCCGCGTGTGCGTTGTTGTTGAATTGAAACTGATCAAACTGAATAAATAAAGTTACTCTCAATTTTGAAGTAGTTTTATACCAAGTTGCTGCTACTGCACTGACTTTGACGGAGTGGATACGTGTCTGCTTAATAAAAAACAGCGTTATGGTCACATGTTTTAAATAAAGTGATCAAGTTACATTTAGTTCTCCACGAATTGTCGTAAAACAGAATAATCTAAATTGAAGCGAGCCGTTTAATTGCATGTAAAAACAAACACAAATGGGTATGTGTTCTAGCACTTAGCACTTCAGCAAAAACAAATATTTTGTTTGTGCGCAACTCACTTGGATAATCCATAACACACAGATCCTAGTATAAGAACGTGAACAACGGTTTTTAGGATTAGAATCAACAAAACTGAACTTCTATTTTTTGGAAAGAGATGCACTATAAAAACGTAAAACCTGCAACTATAAAATCATAGCATGTTTTGAAGCCAATGACAGAAGTATGCAGCATGCGTTTAAAACTGGCATTGATACAAAACAGATTAAAGACCAAACCAACAAATCAGTAAGGAGTTTGCAACATTGGGTGGCGGAGAATGGTCTCCATACCAACAACAGTGTTCAAAATGGCAACCAATCGACGGTTGAGGAGAAGAGGTTTTCCACCATTAATGACGCACGTGCAGAAAGTCGAGCGGACGATTTGGTCGAAGTTCAGACTGCTTCAGGTATCTGCGTTTGTTGAGATTTTTTTTTGTCAGTTGAGCAGTGAGGACGACCGCGGTGCTCCGATCCATCAGATCTTATATGTACAGGGTGAACCTAAAAAGGTTCCAATTTAAAAATACGCTCATTGGCGCGTTGGTCTGGGCCCTGGGGTTTACTAAAACGCGTTGCCGATGTTGCAAATGCCGTTCGAATCATGTAGACCATCATATAGCAAACAGTAACGTGATTTGGTCAATTCTATGCATATAGGTGTGTATGTAGTGCAGACCATCTTTTATTATCATTGCAGTCAGTTGTGCAGGTATGTGGCGTTACTGGACGCTGCACACGTCTTGGCACGGCGTCGGTGACGCGGCGCGGGCAAAGTACGCCTGGTCAAAAGCGGCCTGGGTGCTCGTGTTGATCTGCACTGCGTTCATGTTTACTGTGCAGTCCGTTAGTCATGTGACCGATTTCGTGGCGGGACCAGCGTGGAGTACGCGGACGCAGTATGAAATTGTCGGCCATGATGCGACGATTCAGATGGCTTCCGGTAAAATGAGATTGTTGGAGTTTTTGGGAGAGCACCGAAACATGAGGATTCGAATTTTTTCACTTTAACTGTACAGCTTTTCCAGAGAGCCAAAAACGATCTGAAGCAACAATAAGATGCACACAAATAATAAAAAAACTGTTTTCAGGCGACCAATTCAAAGTTCGAATGCCAAATTTGACCGTTTGCAATATGAATCGTCTCTCGAAGAAGAAACTTAAACGCTACAACGTGCCGGACGCGGCTGCGACGTTTCTGTTTGAAATGATCAGTTTTCCCAAATTCGACATACAAGCAGATGAACCAGAGGAAATGAGAAAGTTTTACGAAAGGAGATCTAGTTTTCAGCAGGTATGAGAGTTTTCACTGAATGGAAAAGATACAAAGCCGGTGTTTTCTGTGCAATAGTCAATTTCAATAATTCCGCGGTGAAAAAAACGTTTGAACTCGTGTTCGATGGCGCGTCGAATAGAAAGATCCTCATGATTATAAATTCATCCAATCCTCCAACGCCAAAAATATTTATTGTTTTTTTTCAATTATCTCAAGTTTGCAGTCAACACTATTTGCCCGTAATGTTGTGTTCACTTCCGTAAACGTCTCTCTTCAAAGCACCCATAGTTTTTTTTAATTTGTTTGCGCACCGGTTCCCGAAACCACAAGTTACCAAACTCCGGCGAAAACGGGCCCCGAGCCCAATTTACCCTCGGCTCTTGAGGGAGTGTAGATGTTATTGATCACTTTAGTTTCTCTATTGTGTGTCTGGTCCGCAGCGGGGTTCGAACTTTCCACCTACAGAACAGCAGACGAAAGCCGTACACCTGCGCTACAAAACGCGACAAACGTGTTCTTTCAGTTCGCAAATGAAACCGACCGCTTGAACTACACGATCGCTGATTGGGTGTTCTTGTTGTCGCCGAACTGCGTGGAAATGCTGCCGGCGTGCTATTCCCGATGGTCAATGTGGATGCAATCGTTCAATTGTTGTCACACGAATCAGCAATTGGCTCTGCCCGACTTTGGCCTCTGTCACGTGATTCGACTGCCCGAGTTCAGAAGCGACGTTGCGTGGGCGAAGCAAACGATCATTGCTGGAGGTTAGCATGCCGCTATATATTGTTTTGTTTGGTCAAAATGAAGAACGTTCGCTTGTTTCTGATTACTCTGATAGCCGTGCGACGCTGTGGGGTACCTATGTGCGCAGCCCTCAAAGTCGATGTGCAGCCCGCGCAAGAACAAACTTTGCGAGCTTTGCTTCATTGCACCGGCTGCGTTGCTATTGTGCACAGTGCTCAAAATGGTGCACAGCCCTCAAACCGGTATCGCCAAAATGCCACCGCAAAACTTTCTGCTAGCTGCACAGCGGCATTGAGGGCTACGCACATCGGTACCGCACACTGTCGCACGGGTATGGACCCCATACAAAGTTCCAACTAGCTGATTGGTTGGTTGGTCGTAACAACGTGATGCACATATTCTGTGCAAAACAAACTCCGCCTCCACAGCAATTCATGCACAGAATGGATACATCAACCAATCAGCTAGTTGGATATGTCTTTGAGTTAGACCCGTACTTGTATCTCCAGGCGGAAGCCGCGAAATGCACCTGTACTTCAACAGCGACCTGGCCGACTACCCGACGGTCGAAGACGTCGACATCCACGGCACCGGCTTCCTGTTGCACGCCGGATACGCGCCCGAATTGGCCGTTCTGAATGCGATGCCGGCTGCGATTGGACCGTCCACTGAGAACACGATGCAGCTCAGTGTCACTGTCTTCGACACGCATGTCGGTCGTTTGGAAGCTACAGTATGGCCGAAACAATGAGGCACTCCTTGTATTCTCTCTCCGTCAAGGCGGGACCAGTCGCAGACTAGGAGTTGTGTTTTTTCAAGAATGCCAATCGTGTGTGCAAGAGAGAATTAGAGAAAGAATGAACAGAATAGCGTGAAGTATCAATATGTCAAATTTGACGCACCGTTGGGTTTCTGAACGTCTTTTTTCTTTCATTCAAATTTCGCTCCCTGCACCCTGAAGAAAGCTGCCATATTTATTCGGCCATTCTGTAGCTGGCAGGCAAGAAAGTCGCAGAAAATTCTACTTTTCACAGAGATTTCCTTTTGTAACAGCCTTTTGTAATGAAATTACCATTAACTCATTCCTTTGGGGTCTTTGGTAGCACAATTTCACCAATACATGAAGTTCGCTGTTTGCGGTTTTCAGCCGTCACGGCATTCAGCCACTGAATTCGCTGGGTATGTGTTTCAAACAGGTTTCCAATTAACCCCCATGGGGGATTATTTGTGGGGGGGGATTATTCGGAAACTGGTCGGGGGGGTGGGGGTTTATTGGTGGGGGGGATTAATGGTGGGGGGGGGGGTTTAATGGGGGTAATACGGTATGTTTTCTTTGTAGATCCCAACGCAAACGTTGCATTTCAACCCGATGTACATTCCGCCGTTGCCGTGCGTCACCACCGGCAAACTGACGGTGCTCTCAGGTGATGCCGCTGCAGTATTCGCAATTTATCAGTACCACTCAGAATTTTTTTCATTTTCAGCACAACGCTAAAAAAAGCCAAAAAATCCATTCTGAAATTCATTAACGCCTATTTGCGCAAAAATAAAAAAAACGCAGAAAAAAACGTTTATGAATTTCCAGGAATTTTTAAAAATTTTAGGAGCGATTTTGGAGTGGATCCGATGAGTTGTGAAATGGGCTTTGGCATGGAATAAATATTGCAATGGATTTGAAATTGGAATACATTTTTTATTTTTCTCAAAGCATGACTTTGACGTCGAATTTGCGCGAATTTACCAATTCAGTATCAGTACTAACTCCTTTCTAAGTCTGCAGTTTTAAGCGCTATTCATAGCGCTGGGCGTCACGTTCGCTACGCATTCATAGAGCAAAAATGTCGCAGCTTCACGTGCTATAAAGTGACGCCTGCGCTCCAGCGCGCGCGACTGCATGAATGGGCCTTTAGGCATGCAGCCGCAGCGCATTGCTGATTGGCTGCAAGCCAGTTATGCAACCAATCAATTTCAAAAGACCACGATCATCATCGACTAACCGATGTTTGTGTTGTTGCAGGTGATTATGAACGCAGCCTGTGCGTGCTCGACTGTCAGTACCAGCAGTGGTACACCGCGTGTCAGTGCGTTCCCCTGAACGCTGTCCAACCGCATGTTGCCATTTGTACACCCTTGCAGTGGTCGACCTGCCAATTGGAGACAAACGCTACAATGGACGAGTTTGTTGGAACTCGAAATTATAGGGAATCAGCTGGTTGGTTGACGGTCACGTGATGCGTGCTTTCTGTGCAAACCAAACTCCGCCCTCACAGCAATTCCTGCACAGAAAACATGCGTCACGTGACCACCAACCAATCAGCTGATTGCCTATAATTTAGAGCTTGACTGTGCGTACTGGAAACACCAAAAGTGTTGTGAATGTTGCCTAAAAGGCACCACTATGTATGTGTTTAGCAGCTAAGCGGCTAACAGGTGCACGGAGAAACGAAGCTAATATTTGGCTGGCAATACATTCTCACTGAAACCCGTTTACCGTTTATGCAAAAACTAAGAGCATGAAAGCAAAAAAAAACCAGAGCGAATCAAAATGACTGTACATTTTTTTATCAAATGAACAGAAACATGATGTCATCAATGGAAACTGCCAACCGATGCGTTTCGCAATGCAAGCCCGCGTGCGTCTATCGTCACATCGACACGCGACTCTCGCAGACCTCGTTTCCGGCGCCAAGTCAAATTGCACAGCTCGTTCGAGATGCTGATGGACTTGGTACGATTGTTTGGATCGTTTGAAGTTTTTAGACTTGTCTCAACGTGCCTCATTTACCTTATCCTAAAAATTACGCACATCCAGATGCATAGTTCGCGCACAGGTTCGTGCACTTATTGATGCACACACGCAAAAAAGTTTCCGTCTTGGTGATATCAGTGGTGACCCTTTTGGCGACCATACCTTTTTGGTGGCCATTTTGATACACGAAGTTCGCTGTTTGCGGTTTCGCCAGGTAGACGCATACCGCGGTGCCCCTGGCTTGTCAGTGCGACGGACACCAGGCAGAACTGCCGAATGTGTTTTACCACAGACAGATCTTATGGTCTGGGTAAAACATTCGCACATTTCCATTCTAAAACTAGCAAAACTTATTACAGGCTACAACTACTCTGAAAGTGAACTGAAGCAAATGTCGCGCGTTAAAATCACCATGGAAAGGTCGACAATAAAACGCGTTGACCGAACATTAAGAATCACAATCGAGCAATTGATTAGCAACATTGGCGGAACGTTGGGAGTCTGGGGCGGCATTAGTGTTGTGACTGTGTATCAAGTTGGTCAATCAGTCAATCAATCAATCAATCAATCAATCAATCAATCAATCAATCAATCAATCAAACAATCATTCAATCAACCAATCAATCGATCAACATTTCTTCAGGCGGGAATCTGCTCGGCTACGGCGGTTTGGAATTGCTGGGTGTCATTTTGGAAAACGAAAACATCAGCTGTTGAACGTGAAAGTTTTGTGCTCTCACATTTTTAGTTCACTTGTTGCGGAATTATTACAGTTGAATTTGCGGAACCTAAAACAGGGTGGGCCAGAAGTGGTGGATCACTTTTTGATTGCCTACAATTCTTCAACCGCTTTACTAATTTTGCTGTGATTTGAAACTCACAAAAGGGTCTACCTTTGATCTGTGCCAAATTTCAATTTCATCGAAGATTGACCCCTTAGGTATATCAGTTTTAAATTTCAGCAGAATTGGAAAAGCAGTTCAAGAGTTACACGCACGATCAATCCAATGGTTGTCCACTAGATTTGACCGACCCTGTATTGCTTAAAATTACATTTTCTGATGACACAATCACATTGAAACTAAACCACTGAATTTGAAAACTGAAAGTATGGGAAACGTAAATCGTATCCGAACAGCCATTAACACATGCATCGCAGTAAAAGAAAACAAAAAAATTCAAAACAAGGCAACACACTTTTTTCCGAAATGCTGCAGTACAAAAAATTGGTGCAGCACTTTTTTGGGTACAAATACAAGGCTGGCGACGTTTTTACCTGGAAGCCACTGAATCAAAATCTGAATCCGAGTAGCAAAAAAACTGTAGTTTCGGTGATAGATGGTTCTTCTTGAGCAAACAGTATTCAAGGCTTTAGCTAGGTGAATATTAGGCCAGGGGTTCGGTTCTACATCTGATATCGCCACAGAATACCATGGCCGTATTATAAACGCCAGAATAAAACTGCTTCACCACCACCCAAGAAGAGAAATCCAAACGTGCGCATGGTTTAACTGCATGCGGTGCCGAAAGGCCCCCTCCAACCCGCCCACACGACACGACTCTAGCGTGAAACTCCGCTTCTCTCAGCTTCAGCTCCTTGAATAAAAAGGAGGCAGTTTAGTGGGACAACGCAGAATGCTCCGTTTAGCTGCGGCTTGTCTCTCGCCGAAAATATTGGCATGCAAAATAGGGAGTCTGTTCTGGGTACATGGCGCATGCACACACAAACACACATCAGCATGCTTCTTTCACATGCCGCAGCGTAGTGTCGTATATACTTGCACTTGTCAACTATGAGACCGAATCTAGTCTTCGGTGCTATCGAGTAATTCCTGAACAGTTTTAATGAAGGCCCGCTTGAAATGGTATTTTTTAACCACAAAGTTGTGTGATGTTTTCAGAAACGTGTTCAGTGACAGCCTGTCAACGGTGATACAATGACCGTCAAGATCATAGAAAAACAGCGAGTTTACCGGCCAAAATTAGCGAATCAGCAAACTTCAATTGTACGGTGACTTAGCGCACAGTAACAAATCGCACATGAAATTTATTGCTGGCAGTACAAGCGCAAGCAGGATGCATTGCAGTCGAACCAAACTCCAGTGCACTGCCATGCGTCTTCGTGGCTCGAATGTCTGTTTCGGTGGTATGCCAGCTTCTTTCTGCTGAAAAGCGCAGTCGATTTCGTTTATTTCTCGTCGTATATATTTGTTTTGTCCTTACTGGCAGTATATGCAGCGTTTTTTTCGACCTGTTTAGGTGTTGTGGTTGTACATGAGTGATTGGTTAGCATAGATGCGAAGCCATGGTTGAGGTTAAGGATAAAACTTTGAGTTTTGATTTTGAATGATCACAGGCAAGTCTCATCTACACGTCTTTGTCGCTCGTATTTTACTATTTTCAGAAAAAGAGCTTCTCTCAACACCTGCTGCTAAAAACTCCAGCCTCTCAGGTCTAGACAGCTTTAAAAAAAACAAAAAAAAACTTGCGTTTCTTCAGCTTTCAGCGTCAGATATAATTTTGTCAGTCATGCATGTTATCGCCACACGGGGAGTTGTTGTGTTTGTTGTTCACTGAAAACTTTGATTTGCTCACGCTCAAAAGTGTGCTGAAACAGCCGTACTGAGGATATTTCGGTTTTCCTTCGTCCTTTTTTTCAATTCATTATGTTCACCAACACAGCCTTGTGTGCGTTGCTAAGCTTAGTGCTTGAAATCTGAGCTTATGATGCCTGTGGAGCAGACGCAAATGACTGCTTGTTTGCTGTGACTGCAGTGTTCTTCAGTTCGCGTTTCTGTTGACTACCGGAGCTCACCAGAAATAAACACTTGTTCTTGGATTTTTCGTGCTGAACGCTTGGACATTTTTAGTTTTTCAGATCTATTTTTGATTCTGACGATCCAGTGAGTATTCTGAGCAACGATTCTGTTTTCTTTCTTTAAATAAATGAATGGTCGAACAAATAAGGCAGTCCTTGTTTTCTGAATCAAGGCGAGATTGGTCGCAGACTAGGAGTTGCGCCCCTTCTCAAAAATGCCAAGACATTTTCCAATAATCGTGTGTACAATGGACAAAGAATTACAATACCGCATTGTATCGCAATTCTTTGGACGGTCGCTGTGACCGACCCAGATACCAGATGCAGCGCATTATGTCAACTGAACAGCGTAACATTATATAATCTCCGTAATTTCATAAAATTAGCACACAGTTGCTTGCAGCTTGCTAAATGGTCATGCTGTTTTAGGCTGAGTATATTGATTGATTGATTGATGCATCGTTGCTCTCTGCAATACTGCAGAACCACCCAGCACTAATAAATTCAAAACAGAACAATTGACCCAATGTGCCATATGTAGTCCGGTTATCGAATAAATAAAACTTTGAATGCCTTTTAGTCTAAAAAGGTTTACGTTCTGATAGTATAATAATTTTGTTATTTTTTTAAAGCTTTATTTCCGTTTAAAAATAATATTAACAACGCTGGCTGAAAGCCAACGAACCTAATAGAAAGACACGTTTGCAGGCTTTCTTCCACACTCATTATCACCACGTTATTCACATTTTTTGCAAGATTCCCGTCAATTAAGCGCTACACAATCTTACGTGCCAGCGCCACTATAATGTCTCTTTCGTTAGTTTCACACGAACCAAGCTCATGAGCAATTTATAATGTAAAATTTTAAACTTGTGAAATTTTTTAATAATTTTTAACTTGAAATACATGTGACCGAGGCCTAAGCGTTTCGCGGATCCATACTGAACTGTTTTTCTGATGAGTAGTCAACACGTTTAGTACAAGCCCAACAAAATGAGCGTTTTGAAAAGCCGTGCGTGATTCAACAGCGGTTTCAGTGTCGCGTAGCCCAGGAAAAAACAGTTTGTTGTTCGCAGTGTTTACATTTCGTCTCTGCGCCGGTGTTGGCATGCCTCCATGTGTGGTGTATGCTGCGGTTCTATGATTTTGGCTTCTGCCTTTCCGCTATGTGTCCTAAACATTCACGGTTAAAGCCTCTCGTCAGCAGTACACTTTCGTTCAGTCTGTTATTCGCATTGAATATCAATCAATAAACGTGCACATACACAGTGAACAATGTCCGCTGCACTGCACTCTCACACACACACAGAAAACGGGCAAGCTTTTGCAGAAACTAAAATGTGCGCACTTAGCTAGCTGGCTGCGTGCACGCGTTAGCATCGCCCGCTCAGAGGAACATTTTAGGGTAAAATGACAAAGTTTACGTCGAAACTGGTTCGCCTAATAATTACTCGATACAGTGATTACGGTGATACTTACCGTAATCTACCACCGTTACAACAATCATTTTAATGTTCAACCAAGAGTTTATCCGCGCATATCCAACATTGTTTTTCATATTCCCCCTGACTTTTATTCCGCCTGAAACCCCGACTCCTAGCGCGTCCTTGGTTTTCGTCGATATCGCCTGAACCATTATTCAGTCTTCAGCTGTTAACGATGAGTTTTTATTGTTGTTAGCATGCACACGCTCGCTGTGCTGTATACAGTTGTGTGCACGCCAGTGTGTGCCAGCAAACACATATACTCACTCACAAATTGGAATCGGGTTAATATGCATTAAGTCAGGTTCAGTAGCTCTTGCGAGCTAGTCGAGTCCGCTAGCTAGTCCGCACACAATCTGCCAACGCCAGGGCCGTGAGCCGGTAGTATCTCCTCTTTCTCTTCTCTGCCTCTTATGCTAAATTTTATTATGGCCCTTCTGTTCTGAGGCACGTAAATTGGCTGCACATGCAGAGAGGGAGTTCGTTTGCCAATTTCAGTTTTTTTGTTTCGCTTCAACACGAACTTGAAACATCGGCAAGCTGTCTGAATTAGGCGATTCATTAGTGGTCTGTCTTCACATTTTGATTTTTCGGCTTTCAACGGAAAAATCCCATATTGCTTAGTTTTTCAGGTGCTCTCTGTTCAAAAAATCAACCCAATAACCAAGAAACAATAACAGTTGATGAACAATAATAATAGTGATAATAATAACACGAAACAATAATAATTATGCCGGTACAATTGAAGTTTATCGTTACTGATCATGCTATAAAATGCTCCCGATGTTCCATTCCAATAGTCACGCAAATAAGACGAATGAAACGACGTCGTATTTATGGCTGCTTTTCGCTGTCTAGTAGTCCGCTGTGCATAACGTTTTAATTTTGAAGCTTGTACAATAAGCTGGAGCAATAACATTGAATCGACAATGGCCTCGCGTCCGCCGCCTGTGTTCAGTTCCAACTTTTCGCCAAGTAAGTTTTTTATTTTTGAAATTTCAAAAAGTTTAATTGTCTGCATAACATCACACGCACGGTATAAACGGTGTCTTCTGCATTCGTTTCGCGGTTTTGAACGGTTTTATAAAAAAACGGTTTTTTGGTCATGCTCTGATTGCACACGTCTTCAGCGTCATCCGGCGCACATCCGGAACCCCAAACTCCGCCTTCCCGACCGAAACGACCCGTGCGACTGGTGACGAAGTATCCGGTCGAGACAAACCAGCAAGACGACTCTCAGGTAAATGTGAGCATAATGATTCGCTAATAATCTACGACGCGCTGATTGGCTGAACATCAACCAATTGGCGTGTTGAATTCAAACGTGACCATATCAAGACGCAATGACTGCACTGTCACTAGTGATCTTCGTGCTGATTGGCTACATCAGCACTCGTAAAAAGTTAATACGCAGCCATTTTTTAAACATTCCGTTTCAGACTTTGACTTTATGACTCAGCAAGTCTGGTTCGGTTGCGGTTACTCAACAAATTTGTTGATAAGACAATTTGGTATATTGCGAATTCATTCCACCATAATCACTGCATCCCGCTATGATGGCCACAATTTAAACAAAAAACCACTCAGCAACAAAAAAAGCCACGAAAAAGTGTTTTAGGCTGGTCTTCTTGAGCCGCAAGAGTCAGTGGACGTTACCGATGCCGAGTCGGCCTCAATCAGCGGCATCCCGACGTTGCTCTCGAACACGGTGCGATCGTTGATCATGTCAACATCAACGGGTACCGCCAGTTCAAAGGAGCAACCTGGCGCGTCAACCGCTCGAAGGCACTACGAGGCGCAGGCGACCACTCGTCCAAGGTTGGTGTGCGATTGGAGGCCATATGGCAGGCAGAGTTGCCGACGGGCAGCAAACTGAACGGGAAGCAAACTGAGGGGTGCAACGGGGAGTAAACTGAGGGTGCAACGGGTAGCGAACTGAGGTGCAACGGCAAAAAAACTAACGTGCTACGGGGAGCAAACTGAGGTGCAACAGGGGGTGAATTGAGATGCAACTGGCAGCAAACTGAGGGATGCAACGGGGAGCAAACTGAGGTGCAATGGGGGGCGAACTGAGGGGTGCAACGAGCAACGAAGAGCAAACAAAGGGGTGCAACAGGGAGCAAACTGAGAGGTCCAACTGGAGCAAACTGAGGTGCTCAGGATGCTATTGATTTTTAGAAAATCAAAAATGAACGAGCCATAAGACAACGACTTCATCGACAACCAATCACCGCCAATGTAAATGCACCCCCGTTGCAAAAAAAGCTACATTAATTCATTCATTTTTATTCATTCATTTTATTTCGCAAGAAGCAGGAAACGATAAAACTGTATGATCAGCGTGTAGTACGGAGACCCACATTTTTCGTTGTCTCTCAGATGCACAACACCAGTGCAACTGAACACCCTCGAGCAATTCATTGAGCGTGCGGAGCAGGAGCTCCAACAGAAGGTCGACTCGTTGACGTGGTCGAAGAACGACATGAAACCGATGACCGTATCAATACCGGAGCACCCGCTGGGGCCATGTCAGTCAATATCAGCGAGAGTTTGGCTTTTTGAGAAGAAAAATAAATGATAAAAGTGCTAGCCATCATGAATGCGCCATTTCATGGCGAGTAATTCTAGCGCCACTTCATACTTTGTGTGGAGCAAAACTGCGAGCTCCATCGAATCGGTCAAACACGGTACATTAATTGCGACCAAACTCTGTATCTCACATGTGAGATATCTCATCTCACACACTCACAAACACACTCACACACATCTCACACAAACATCTCACAAATGTTTACAACGACTGCTCAAAATACTGTATGTACATATTGCATTGTGAAAATCATTTGTGCAACAGAAAAATATTCCAACCTTTTGTTTCTAGTGACCGGTTTTCGACGGCGGCGCTCTTCGCTTTCGTGGTCCGAGTTTCACGATGCAATGGAGAAACAAATGCCGTTGTCCGGGCGTCTATCCGGTTAGCACTGTTTCCCAAATAAACAAACAAAAAGTATGCTTGTTTAAACCTGTCACATTCTTCGCTGAATGCAAAGCCATGCAAAACTTTTTGAAGATTTAAATTTGAAGAACGAACGTGTATCGGGTTTGGTGGAAATCAGATTGAAATCAGACACCCTATTTGGGACTGATCATCGAAAGAAATTTGAAACTGCGTTTTCACTTGCAAAACAACTCTTTTTTGAATGATGGGCAATCCAACACGCCATGTAATAGCGGTCATATTGCAACATTTCTGAAAGTAACGTGTTTTTCTATGCATGTGTTTTGTGCATCAGAAAAAACAAAATCAAAAATTTCACTGAAACTTTTTCTTTTCAAGGTCGCTCGACGCCAACCGGCGGCTTGCCGACGGATGCTACTGATAGCCAAACCGTGCCTGACGATATTCTCGAGCAAAACTATGCACAAAAGGTGTGCACATTGTCAAAGTTCAGCCAGAATTATATTTTTTCATCAGAAACTTTGAAACAATTTTAAAAATTTAACTAAATGTCAGCAAATGTCGAAACATCTCAATCTGCCAGGTACCGCCTTCACCGGTCGTCCACCGGAGCTCCAGTCGCGAATGGGAAGTGTTCGACAGCAATCTCAAAATGATCGGTTAGTTTTTCGTACATGGTTGCTGTTTATTACCGCTGTCTATTAGTCGCTCTTTGCATTCTTCAGTGCGTAGTGCTCAGTGTGAACTGGTTCGGTTCCGTTTCCAGTATCAAACTGGAGGGATCTCCATCTTTTAAAGAGTCTCACTCATTAGAAAAGCAGTTCATACTGCTACTGAAATCAAGGTAAAAAAACTGTAATGGAAAAAAGTATCGCAAATTTTAACAGCACATGTTTTCTGTTCACTTACTCAAAACAAATCATCACACCCGAAAAAACATGACTAATTGCCATCTTGGCACAGCAATAGAGCATTTTTTTGCATCGCCTAACAACGGAGTTCTGTTCTTCATCACTTTAAAAATCATCAGAAACGATCTAATCACGCATGGCATGCGCCTTTCACGCACGGGAACAAAACTTTTAAACGAGTGTAACAAGCATTTGAATTTCAATGTGTTCCGTCATTATGTGCAAAAGCATTCGCTTCGCTCAATGATGCAGTAAAGAAGAGCTACCCTAAAATCCGCTTTCCACAGATGCAGCAAACAGCTCCTGTCCCTTCATTACTGGCTAGCGATTCAAGCGACGACAGTTAGTGAGAGGCGCTGAGCGCAAGAACGCGGAAACACTAGACACAGCATATGCACGGCTTATTGCTTTTCCTTCGATGTGTTTCTGCGCTCGTCGGTTAGACAAGCCAGTGTTTCTCAAGCACTCATCACCTTTAAAAGAAGCACACAGCGCATTTTCTTTGAGGAATATTCGATAGGTTAGTTGAACATGCACGCACATATACGTGTGTCATACTTCATCAGCGCTGTGTGGTCACATCACAACAACATTAATGCGTGTGCTGCTTCATCTCAGCGCGCTCGCTCTGCAGAGATAAAGTTGTCGTGCTTTGCTAGGTTGATTTTGTTTGCTAAGCTTGCAAAATACTGTACGTCTTTATATCTACACGGAGCAGAGAACGGCTTTCTCAATAAGAGTCGTTTTCACCGACGTTAACTTCAGATCCAGTCCGTTTCAATTCAGATCAGATCCAGACATGATATCTAAATGATACAACACCCTGATGGATTTTGAATTTTCAGATGCAAATATAAAAATGGCCGCTCCTCCAGAAGATCCGTTGCCTCCATTGCCTACAACAACCGCCGGCCGACATGACGAATACGACGATGACGAAGAAATTCTATTCTACGATCCCACGTCGCAACAACCGGACGTCGCTGCCATTGAACACGACGCTGTTGACTCTCATTACAATCGAGCCACAAGTTAGCTTAGTTCTCTTATGCATACTTTTAAAATTTGTTAGAGGTATAAATGTTAGAGGCATCAAATTAGACTCTTGTGGGGCCACTAATAACAAAAAAATTCAATGGGCGGAACAAAAAATCTGCTGAGTGCTAAGATAAACACAATTTTCACAGAAATAAAAATGAAAACCTTCACGTTGTGTCTTATAATTTTTCATTTTTTTTCTAGCGTCGTCTATGCCTGGAGTGTCACGATCTTCTGTCGAAGAGCGAAACTCTGGCACCCCTACGCGATCCGCACCATTAGCTGGGCCATGTTCAAGTTCAGCAAACCAGCACACTTATTCGGAAAAGACAAGAGCCGCATCAGTGCAACAGGAGCCAAGCGTTGTCGAGTCGCATATCGCTAAAAAACGGCAGGTCGACAAGCAGCGAAAAGAGGCCGTCGAAAAACCGATAGTTTCCGACTCTCCGAAATCGGTAAAATCAGTCAAATCAGACGAGCAAAGACGGGCCTCCACGGGAACAACAAAATCAGAGACAAGTGATGGCGGTGCTTCACTGATGCCGATTCGTGTTGAGTTAAAAGTCATTGGTCCGTCCACCGAACACTTGAAAGCGCTTGAATTCAATGTTGAACAGCCAGAATTAGAGCCAGAACCAGAATCAACATCGCAATCACAGCCAGCTGCGGAGAGTGCCGAAGATGAAAGTCGATTTTACTATGACGCCGACGGAAATCGACATGAAATACCACCGGGATATACGTGGAATGCCGAAACGCAACAATGGGACTATGAAGAGCCGGACGCAGACGCGATCGTTTGTTATTATTCGGATAACTTTTATTATGATGAGGATGGTGTTCGCCATGAAATTCCACCCGGATATAAGTGGAACGACGAAACTCAACAATGGGATTATACCGAACCGGAAGATTTACCACCGCCTCCGGTAAAGGAAAGCGCCGGCAGGAACGAAAAAGAACCGTCAAATTATTACTACGATGCAGACGGGAATCGTCACGAAATCCCACCGGGTTACAGTTGGAATAACGAAACACAACAGTGGGTGTACAGCGAGCCGATGACTAAAGAAGAAGTGGAACAAGAACAAGAACAATTGCAACCGAAGATATCTGAGGCAGAAGTAAAGCAACCAGAAGAAAAACCATCAACTACTGCCACAGAGCAATTTAACGAAGTAGAATCGCCTAAAGAAACTGCCATTCGAGAAAATTTTTATTACGATGCAGATGGTAATCGGCATGAAATTCCGCCCGGATACCGGTGGAACGAAGAAACAGAGCAGTGGCTTTACAGTGAACCCGAAGCAGATTCAAACGACCAGGAACTGTCAGAAACCGTAGAAGATAAAGTTCCCGTCAGTGAATCTAAAGAACCAACTACAGCAGCAGCTGTAACATCAGCGGCTGATGAAATAAAAGAAGAACTTGTGACTGACGACAACGTTTTGACGTCCGAACAAGAAGTTGTTTCAGATATTCAAAAAACTGAAATAATTGATGAGGCTGTTGACAAACCAGAAAAACCTACAGAAACAAGACAGACGGTTGCAGAAAATTTCTATTATGATGCAGATGGCAATCGCCATGAGATCCCACTTGGTTATAGTTGGAACCAAGAAACCCAACAGTGGGATTATACTGAACCTGAAGAGCACAAAGAAGAGCAACAGCCAGCAGAAGACGAGCAACTGCCACTAAGTGATGGTACATTCTTCTATGACGCTGACGGTAATCGGCATGAAATTCCGCCGGGCTACAAATGGAATGAAACCACACAAGAATGGGAATACACGGAATCTGAAGTAGCGACGGAACAAACTGAAGTGTCAACGAAGTCTGCTGATGGAACCCCTCAAATTCATATGGAGGAGACCGGTGATGAATTGCCTGAAAGCACATCTGAGCACTCTGCAGAAACAGGCCCACCAAAACGCCCACCGCCGCCAAGTACGCCAACAGCAGAGAAACCCTTAAGGCCTCCACCACCACGTCCTGCCGCGCCACCGAGACCTCCCGCTCCTGGCCGTCCGCCGCCCCCACAAAAAGCTGACGACTGGAAGAATGAGTTCGAAAAAATGCAGGTGAGTGTTAGTAATTCAGGATTGTTTTTTATGAAATGAATGTTTAATTAAATAGAAAAATAAAATTTGTGTTATTGTTATTAATTGCCACCTTTTACAACTACAGGCTAAGCTGTCTGAAACGTTGGAAGAGACGCAGACTAAAATGGAAAAGTTGAAAGGACAAGAAACCGCCAAAAAGCTGCGTGAAATCCAGCCGTACTACGCGGCTTACTTGAAAGACAACGAAACTGGAGAGATTGGACATCATGGTAATAAATCCGGTACTGCTAGTGACGTTGAAGATGAAGCTGCCGTAACGCCTGGCGAAACAAGAGTAAGCTGCAAGTTTAAAAATGTTTCTACCCGAAATTCGTCGTTGTTTAACCTAACAGGTTCAAGCCAAAAACATTTCCTTAACAATAAAGCATTTATTCCACTTCCAATGCATGCTTGTTGCATCGGGCTTACAGTTTTGTTTATCTTTCAACTTACACAAACCTCTGTTAATTTTTGGTATATTTATCCTTTATATTAAAATTACTTCTGCGCATGATTCACATACGCTTTGAAATCTCTAAAATGATTCACAAAACACTTTAAAGGAGCTGCCGGAGACGGTACGTTTCTTGGTTGTTGTTCACAATAATTGCTGATGTTTTATAATTTGTGCATTAGCTGCATTGCACATGATCATTTCATTGCACTCACAACGAATATCACATTAAATATTTTGTTTTATGTTGACAAAAAGTCTACGGTGTGTCTTGTCTTATTGTTGTACCTTGCTTTGCTTTGAGTTCTAGAGCTGTGTGTTTTTGCAAACGATTGATCGGCTATGCCGAAATGAAATCAATTGTAATGCAATATATCACCGTCAACGCGCTTTTGCCTCGTGTGATCGCACAAATTGCAAATTCAATTGCTGCATGCCGTATGTATGCATCAGCTTTGTCAGCTTTGCACCACACTGTTTTGGCGCACAGAAATTCCCGAGTGAGTTTGCGAACTCTTTTTGGTGTGTTGCAGTGTGCCCTTTAACTTTGAGACCGTTCGTCCAAGACTCGCACCATTTGCAGGAACCTCAGCTTAAAAACAGCATTCAAAATTATGATTGTTGTTCCGCTCAGCTATATTGTCTATGCACTGTTGTGCTTTTTATTTGCGTCTTTCGCCGTTGTTTTGCTGACGCTAACCATCACCAGGATGAGATGACCAACAAGCCGATTCTGTAGTTATGTAAAAAACACGTTTATAATAGAAATGTTTTCTGCCGGTACCGCGTATGCGCTGCTGTTCAATAGTGGTGCATTATCATCAGATAGATTATCAATAAAAAAGCAACATAGCAATTATGTTTATTCGCGAATGCCTGATCATTATTGTGTGTTTAACAACGAGGTAACGACAACCGGTAACTTTACTAAATATGACAACTCCACAAACGGGAACAGTAGAGCCGACCGACGGGTGCGATTCGCAGATGTCGACGGGTTTAATCCAAGCCTCAAACGAACTGACCTTAACAACAACGAGTTACACTCGTCAACGGCACTGCAGCACTTTTCCTGTCATACTGGTCTAAAACAGAAAACGTTGTCGACATTAAAACATCGATCGAAATCCACCAAGCAGCGGTTAACACCAGGATCGCACACCAAATGTTTGAAGCCTTTCAAAACCCGCGGCCACTGTTATGCAAACATTTCCGACCACTTGATCGACTATTCGCTGTTGAACATTGGACGTCATGACTTCGACTGTTCTCAAGACAACGACGATGATGATTTTGGTGTTTTCTTACAGGAATGGAAACCGATTTCTGAGATACTTGATGCTGAGATCAAAAAACAACGAGACGCAGCAAAACCGAGCCGACCTCCGCCCCCTAAAACGCAGCCAAAGAGGCCACCGCCACCAAAGGGGTTTGTGGTGCAGGTTTCACTAGAATAAAAAATGTTGCACAGTTGCGTTTTACAAACTATTTTTTTTAGTTTTTGATGCAAAGCTGCATTTTAAGTTGGTTTCTGTTTTTAGTTTACATCAGAATACAGCAGTAACAAAGAAGCAATATCAAAACAAGTTTGCAACAAACACAAACCGCGGTGTAAAACGCAACTGTGCACCATTCTTATTCCGGTGTTTCTCAATTGTCAACTTGATTCTGACAATAAATGTTTCTTAATTGTATAATTTTAATGTTCATGTTTCATCAAATAATACAGTGCAGTTTAACACGATATTTCTTTTGAGTTTCAGTGTCAACTGGGAATCAACTGACGAATACTACTCACAGGCACCCTCTTATGTTCCACCACCACCGAAAGAAGATAAAACGTAAAACATTTTTGGTGGTTTATCAGTAACTTTGTTGAGATTATTTTTTCTTTTTTGTTCAATTTGATTTTCTTTGTTTCAGATCAGTGAACGGAGAAGCCGAGCCGAGTGCATCACAAACTACAGAAGATGAACTTATCGGCGATTTCAAAAAGAAGGAAGCTGGTATGCACACACGTTTACATTTCATTCTTTCCACGTAAAAACATGTCTTTAAAAATATTGCAGCTGATGACGAAGAGCTTCAAAAACGTCCCGAAGTGGACATTAGTCATTGGGCTACTCCGGAAAACACCGAGCTTAAGCCGTCTGATTCAGATTTCTTTGCAAAATTGCAACAAAATGGCGAGCAGGAGGAAGCTGTTGAACAAAGCGATGACCCATTTGCACCAAAAAAAGCGATCGACCTTGTGTTTGCTGAACCAAAAGAGAGCCTGTTGCTTGAAGAGGTAAGATTATTTAGCCTGCACAGAACACTCCATGGCCGCTTTGATCTACTTGTACATTTGATAGACAAGCTGTTTCTATTTGTACAACTTGGCTCATATGAGCTAGTCGCAATTTTCAAAAGTTCTAGAAGGGTGCAAATAAATTCTTTCTTCGGTGATTTGCGTATTTATTAATTACTTTTCAGTCATACGATCCGTTCCAAGTGAAGACCTTAGACGATATCATGGCTGAAACAGCGGCCCGTATCGAGCAAGTAAAACAGGCAGCTGCTCAGCAGGATGTCGCGGAAGATGGTGACGCTGTTGTCAATGGCGATGACGATGGTGAACGGTATGTACGTACAAATAAATCACATTATAACCAAATGCAAAAACTGCGGGTCTACGAAATACATCACGAGAAAATTGATCTATGTAGTTGTGTTAACATTTTTCTGAGACAATTTGGTTTTTGCATCCGGAAATATTATAAGCACATGAAATCAGAACCTTAATTCTTGTAAGCTCGATCAATTCCTGTTAACAGAAGTAGTTCAGTAACGGAAGGTGGTGATCACACGGATAGAGAAGATGAAGATGAAGAGGGCTTTGGCGACGAACGATTTGAGCCTCTTCGCAAAGTATGGTTTCTAAATTTCACATTGTATCACTTAAATACAAATACATTAAAGAGGCATTCATGAAGTGTTTTTAAGCAGCTATTAAACCCTGCAAAATGCGTTCGCGTTGTTTTATTAATAATACACGAAGTTCGCTGCTTGCGGTTTCGTCAGGTGGACGCATATCGCGGTGCCCCCTGGCTCGTCAGTGCGACGGACACCATGCAGAACTGCCAAAGGAGTTTTATTAAGGACAGATTTTATAGTCTATGTAAAACATCAGCGAACCTAGAAAGCAGAATCTCGTAAAATGTTTCACATGGAATACTAGCGCAACAGCCAATAATTTTTGCGAATGCGCGTGTGTTGCGCAGTATAGCAATGCTGCAACTGAAACACTTTCTGAATGGATCAACTGTCATGCAGCTACGGGGCACTTCTGCTCGCCTTAATTGTATCAATAGCATTCAATAAATCACGCCACTAGCCTTACAGCTATTAGGGCTTTTTGAATTCGTTTGCGTCATTAGCGCTAGCAACAAGTGTTTCGTAGCTATGTGACGTTTTACGCGTTCGCAAAAGCAAAAACAGAACAAAAATCACACAAATGTGAAATTTCGCAAGTTGTAAAATTGAAATACCTACACAATTGCGGCAGATTTGTGGAAGAAAAAATCGCCGAATATGGACGTTTTCAGAGAAGACCTAAAAACTGTTCAATGTTGTTCAAAAAATATCCCAGTTCTAAACAACGAATGCCATAATTTTATTTTATTTTTCATTACATTTGCCAGCGTGACGGTTGGAAGTTTGTTTGATTCCTGGTGGGTGTTGCGGGGTGGGTGTTCTGCATCAAGAAAAACGACTTACAATTTGTAAGATCCAAGATCCAGCAAGATGCTCACCGAAATGTATAAAAAGTACCCAACACCGCCTTGGTACAGTGTGAATCTTGGCATGCATCTTGGCATGCTCATTTTGTGATTTCAATAAAAGTTTTTTTTATTGATAAGATACAAGATAAGATGCTGCGGTGGTAGAATGACATCTTTGGTACGAACCTTTTGGCATGTTTTTCTTTAGTATGGGTGTGTTCTTGGGTGAGTAAAAAGCCATCGTTATTTATTCATCCTCATGAAAAACGAACAATAGTTAATTAAACAAAAACAATGGTTTCGACTTTATTTCGTTGAACGATAACGAACAGGCGCGTGTGGAGTTCTAGTCTGAAGACGGTGCACACGGTTATAACACAGGAAGCAATACGAAATACGTTGCACCGTCCACAAACAAAACAAGCAAACACATTATATACACGCGAGGACACACACACGCGCGCGCTGCTTTGCTGTGTTCTATGGTGCTTTAGTGCGCGTGTCTTCAGACTAGAACTAGAATAAATACACACACAAAAATCCAAAATAACAATAATAGGCAGAATAATAACGAAAGCACCGCATATAATCCGAACCAAGTATTGTGGATTTATTCAAACCTGTCCGGACTGAAATGACGTCATTTGCTTTAAAAACGCCCGTTTGTCAAAGTACAGCCAACTAAAATGTCATTTTGATGTGACTGATTCGACATTCACCATTTGTTTACGGGAAGCAATCGGCTAAAACGGAAAGTCTGGTTTGCTGTGAACGGCAAGCGCATGTTTGGCGGCACATGACGTCATGTCAGTGGGACACGTTTGAAAAAATAGGTCATACATTGCAGTTGTGTGTGCCGGTTCCGCTATCGCTCAAGCTTTCTGTCTCGAGCGCTGCTGGCGCTGCAGTCGGAGGCGTGCTGCCGCGCGCGCCCTCTGGCGACGCCGCCGTCTGCGAATGTCCGTGAACGCGCCCTCGTACAGCGCCAAATCGTCATAATCGATCGTGTCGAAGTCATCCGGCAGACCAGTGCCGCCGCCACCGCCATTCTGTAGATCCACCGTCTCATATTCATCGATATAACCGCCGATGTAGCTGTTGATGTTGTTGTCATTTGTTTTGTTTTTGTTTTTGTAGAATTGTTTGACATTGAAAAATAATCGCTTTGTTTGTTGTGGAACTGTAAACTGTTTCACCATCTGATCGTTCACGTGAAATCTCTGGCTTCAGAGACGAAAGATACATATCCGTAGTTGAGAAAGCAAAAACTGTAGGTGTGGTGTGGTTTCATGGAAACGTCGAGGTGTACCGAGAAGAGGTCAAGAAACTTTGACCCGCGCGATGGCCCGGTGAATCTGCCGCCTGTATCCGAATTGATTGGAGGCGGTGCGAAGATTTGCGCAATTTTGCATGAGTGCCCTGGCATGTGGCGGCGGATTCACGGCATACACTTTCGACCAAGGCCATCTCACGGGAATATGGGTTTGGGGTAGGGGGGGGGGGGCTTATGATCATCGCTCACCAACCCGTCATCAATATTATCCACATAGCCGTCGCCGCCGCCGCTGCCGGTGGCCAGTTCGACGCAAAGCGGCTCCAAATCAAGCGCAGGCACGTTCGGCGATGTGAACTGCGTGATTTGCCCGTGGCGATCGGGCGCGAAATCCGGATACTTCAGTAGAATGATGCCGTCCAGGGCGCACGCGCCCTGCGACTTGTCGTGGTCGTTGCTGCACCGGAATGTGATCTGAATGCGAGTGAAAGGTGAAAATGAACTTGTGAAAATATGAAAAAAACGTGAAAAAGGATAAGAGAAAACGCAATATTTTACTTGTCTATTGAGGTGGAGTGACACTTGGAACGTTAGTATCGATAGAAGGCCAACTTTCCCCCCGTTTAACCGGTGCGTATACCCGCAAAATGTCATCCTATTAACTCGAAAACATATCGACTTGAAAACACAACCCTCAACCGAAAAAAAACCACGATTTTTAGAAAAACCGCACCGTGGTCGTTCCGGCCTTGCATATTTTGCGGCCGGTCAGCCATTTCCGGAAGCCGGACTTCGGATTGTGCGGTTCGTTCAGTGTGCCACAGTCGCGGTCGCAGCACGCCTCCAGTTTCATGCCCTGTGTCGCCGTGTAGTAGCGCACTTGTAACACGCTGGAAATGACAGATGGAATGGACAGATGAACGATGAATCTAAACGCACTCACTGCCGCAAAAAATGATCTTTTGAAAACTCAGGATTCCCGGTGTATGTCTTCATATAAAAGGCGTGGCATTCGGCTTGGCATAGGAAGCCTACTACAGTTATTGGGGTAATTTTATACACAACCCAAATAACCAGGAATTTTTTTGTTCAACTTTGTGCTCCTTCCAATTTTTCTGCAAAACCACCGAAGAATCATGAAAAAAATATCTCTTTTCCCACCGATCAGCAGACAGGATGACGTCATAGTTGTACAGCTCCGTGACGTTGCCGGGCAGCAAGTACGCGGCAAAGTAGTGGTTGCCCTCGTCTTGTGCTGCGAGCAGAAAACGGGATGAGCATTTCGAAAAGATATGTCACTTGTCAATATTGAACAGCTCGCCTCTACCAAAACCAAAAGTGAATAACTCTAAAAAATCAATTTGACGTTAACAACCACCTACACGCGTACCCCTCAAACAACGTCGTAGTAAGCCCAGTCTCTGGCAAACACCACGCTGAGAAAAGATGTCCCAACAGACGTCCGATGTCCATGTCATGTCCGCCTGATTGTCCCGCGGGCGGTGTGCAGGTGCCCGCTGAAACCGCCGAGTGTGTTGGTGTTGCCGCTTTTATTTCCGAAACAGCACACGCGGGTCACCTCGGCGGACAGGAAATCGGACAACTGTTCGGACACCATTTTTAGCATGACTCGAGACAACAAACTGTTTGGAAATCATTTCTAGAGTCCCTCCAACCTGGCCCTCGGATGCCGGTGACCGCATTGCCGAACTTTTTCGTCTGCACTTTGCCGCGAACGAACTGATTGCGGTTCGCCTCGTCGACCGGCAACGCCAGGAATCGCCGACGATGCGCCGCCTTGCGACGGTTCACGTTGAAGAAGCACGTGTCACCTAAGTGAGTGGAGTCGCTATTTCAAGGGCAATGAGCCTAACTCTGCGCGGGCGGGTTGAACGAACGAACGAAAAAACGAACGAACGAACGAACGAACGAACGAACGAACGAACGAACGAACGAACGAACGAACGAACGAACGAACGAACGAACGGTAATTTTATGCGTTGTTTTTAGCCAGAGCTAACCCAGAAAAGCGCACAGAACGCCGTCGAGTGGTGCGCCCATCGAGTTTTCTCCGTCGTTAAGTGCCTACACACCCCTCGGCGGAGCTCCATCCTCCGACAAACACACAGGCACGAGTCTAATCGCGCTACCGCCGAGGCCACGAGCGGTGACAACATTACAATAGTTCAATCATACGGAATTTGACAAAAAATAACAAATTGGAAAAAATGAGCGACCCCTAAACCTTGCTCAAAGTCGCACTGGACAGTGTCGCACTCCAACGCCAATGGCGGCGTGCTGGGCGTTGGCAGAGTCGGCATTGTGAACTCGTACTCCACCGGTGAGAACGTTCGCGGTGTTGTTCTGTATGTGGTTGACCGGAGTGTTAGAATGCGGCACTGGAGTACGGTAGCCACCGTAGTCGCGGTCTCGACACGATATTCATTCATCAGTCGTTGTTGTTTTGGGAGCATTATGATCCAAAAGTGGACAAGGTGGATTCAGTGAAAAGTGTGAGTGACGGTTGTTGCAACGACAATTGTATCTAGCAGGAATCTGAGAGTATTTGGTAATCAGAGACGACTGCGGCCGGTGGGGGTGGGATCGTGTCGAGACCGGATACGGTAGTTACAGTACTCTATTGACAACTGGTGGCCGGAAAATCGTAAAATACCTTCTTGTAGTCGTTGTCGTTGTTCTCATAGTTGTTGTCGTTGTGGTTGACGGTGTTGTTGGGAATGTTGCCGGTTTTTCTGAACGGATACAACGTTTGGAGAGAAAGTTACAGGCATCACTGGAAAAAGTTTGTCGTCGTCACACTCTTGAGTGCCAATCGACCATTGCTCATTTGTCATACATTTCTCGGCGACAGAAAACAACAATTATATTTCGACAAAACCTGGGCATATTTTGTAGTCCACCCTGATGTTGTCCACGGCGACGACGTTTCCGTACGGGTTTTCGAAGTATTTCGCTTCGATAACGATCTGAAATCATGGAACAGAAAACGCAAGATCTTTTGTCAAAGAACCACTAAAACAGAAAGACAAAAAGAAAAATAAGAGGAACAACAAAATAGGAACGAAACGACGGTCAGTGTGAAACGGAAACAAACGAACGTCAAACATTTCGCCCGGCGGTAGTTGCACCATGGTTTGACCGGGTGCCTGGTGTTCGGTGACTCGCTGACAGTGCACCGGTTTATTCGTCTCGTGATTGTTGTAGAACGCGTCGCGTACGCAAACACGTAGCTCAACACCCACTGTGTTCCAGTGCCTGTTATTAGCGGTGTTTTCTAGGGCATTCATATCTAAAATACAGCCCGGCCATACACGGTTTATATACACTCGTCACGTCACGTCACGTCACGTCACGTCACGTCACGTCACGTCACGTCACGTCACGTCACGTCACGTCACGTCACGTCACGTTGCGTTACATTACGTCAAAACCCAAATATAAAAAACTCTCACATGAAGCTGACGTTGACCCGTTCATTCGTGCACGCAATTGAGCACGACGTGAACATCGCCGTGAAACCCAGCGGTTCGTTCAAGGCGGTCGCCACCAATAAAAACTTTCCATCTGAAAGAAAATCAACACAACTAAAACTTCGTTGAAAGTCGAAAAAGTGTTCAGAAGAGATTTCATCCCATGAAGGCAAATCGGTATAGCTCACCCGGAGGTCGACTGGTTCCGACGGTATCCAGCATCAAATGCGGATCGGTCATTCCGGTGCCAACTCGAAACTCGAGTTTATCTTGCGGCGGCTGCGCGTTCTGCCAGCAACAGGGTGTGTCCACGTCGCAGTCCAGTTCGCCCTCGTATCGTACCGGGCCACCGTTTTGGCGGTAGAATTCGGAATTGTCGTACTCTTCCAGAACAACGCCATGACCAAGGACACCTGAAAGAACAGGTATAGCTGATTGTTTTCAAACGTGTCAGACCGAAAGATATGCTCTGAAACATATGCGCTGCACCTGGTTTGTGCACCGCTAACCGGCCTTTTAGTTTTGGCTGATTCTCTCACGCGCAAAAAAAAACTTGTGATCCAAACTAGAAATTCTGGTGTTTTTGTGCATGATAAAGGATGCGTGTTTTGAAAGGAATGATGTGACGTTCGTTAGGTTAGATCCGACACGTTTGCATAAATCTACAATACAATTTTTTGAGTTGCATTGAGCGCGTAGATCAGTGTTACGATGTGTTGTGCCTGTGCGTGCGGATGAGCTACTCACGACTGCCAAAAACTTTTTATTTTGAGTGTTGAACTGAAAAAATTGCAATCTATTCGCAAAGTGAGGAAACTCATACATCTTCTCTATGTGTGTGTGTGTTTCAGAAAAGCGAAAAAATCTGAAACCGGTTTTCTTTTTTTAGTAAAAGCAAAAAATCGAATGAATACCCACGCGGAACCAGTGGACCAGTTGGAATGGTCGCCCTTGTCGTCGTCTCCTCCGTTTCCCCCTGTTGTTGCCCGCCGTTATCATCATCATCATCAGTATTTCTGTTCCCGTCTGCGTAGTACTCATCTGCGCCGCCGCCCCGCGGGCCGCCCGTTAGCCGGCCACCGGGCCCGCCCGACACTGAGTGACCGTGCAGGGAGTCCCGCTGAAGAATTTTTTTTGCACTTCGGTGTTTTATTTTATTATCTAAAAATGCGGGAGACGCATATAAAAGGAGGAATATGGCCTTGTGTAAGCAGTGAAAGACTTGGCTCGACAACCTTTTCAAGTCTCTGATGTGGTACACACGGATACAAGTACATAAGAGTCATATTTTTGCGCCGCGTTTGTTGTTTACAAGCTTGTTGAAAAGCGTAAAAATTTTGAAGTTATCTAGATATTTTTCAATTGTCCTCTTCAGTTTAGTCTAAAATCACATCATGTGCGAAATTCTGTACAGCATGGCCGAATAAATGAGGCAGTCCATCAAGGCGGGATTAGTCGCTGACTAGGAGTTGTCTTTTTCAAAAATGCCAACATAATTTCCAATCATGT
>JASANC010001302.1:0-19939 GCA_030248135.1 Theristus sp. LFF4_11 | reverse complement strand
AAAAATAACTTCAAAGTTTTTACGCTTTTCAGCAAGCTTTTAAACAACAAACGCGGCGCAAAAATATAACTCTTATGTACTTGTATCCGTGTGTACCACATCAGAGACTTGAAAAGCGTTGTCGAGCCAAGTCTTTCACTGCTTACACAAGGCCATATTCCTCCTTTTATATGCGTCTCCCGCATTTTTAGATAATGGAGATCTGATCGTTCCGCCAAGGGGTGTATAGGCACTTAATGACAGAGAAAACTCGATGGGCGCCCTACTCGACGGCGTCCTGTACACTTTTCTCGGTTTGCCCTAGCTAAAAACTCGCAAAAATTCCAACAAAAACAGAACAAAACAAAGCAGCTATTCACGGCTCTAAATGTTCAGTGTGTGCGCTGCATGCCAAGTTGCGCACCGTTTGTCTTCTCCGTTTAATCAAAAGAGAGAGAGAGGTTTCAGCTATTCAGGACTTTTAATGTGCAGTGTGCGGTGCATGCCAAATTGCGCAACATTTGTCCTTTTCTCCGTTCAATCGTGCTCCTGCCCAACCTGCGGCGTCTGATATCGACCGGTCGACGAGGAGCACAAGTCGTCGTCAACAGTCTCAAACAGCAGTCCGCTCGTTTTCGCCGCGAGAAAGTTCGCGTTTTGCTGGAATTTCAGACAAGTGCGCGCCTCGATGTGCGCCAGCGCTGCGGTCACTTTCGCACGTTGCGACGGCGACACCTGCGCAAGCAGCAAATAAGCACAGTGCAGTGTTTGTTCAGCCCACTTGTAGTATCTTTTATGTTGGTCCCGAGACTCAATGCGCGCTGTAGATGGGTAAGCAGTCTCATGCGTGACGCGGGAATTCGAAATTGGTAAAGTGATCCGAGTCCCCTAAACAAGGTTTTTACGTTAGTGTCAGAAGCGAACGCATAAGAGATCGGTTGGTCCCGAGGCCAGTGCATGCTGTACGTTGCAGAATGACTGCGGATTGGCATCCATACTGCCACCAAATACCAGAACACCACCGCCAATAGAATCGGTGTGCACGAAAAAATTATTAGAATAGGAAACTTTCGCGCTGCTGCGCTGCTTGGACTCATCGAAGAAGTCGGGAATGCTGAATAAAAATTCGAAAAACTGAAAGAAACATATTTTCATAACATTGCGCAGAATAAACAAACAAACTGATTTTCCCGCCAGACCTTTGTGCTGAATGAAGTTTTGCTTATCCTTCCTGTAAACTGCTGTCATGTGCAAAAAATCACACATTTGCAAGAGGTTTGAGTAGTACTGTGTGCTTCTATCTTTGATTGACGCGCAAGCGACATGTCAGACGAAAACCAGTTTTCTTAATAGGACCGTCATTCATAAGGTGAAACGCACTTATTGCTTATTTTGTTTGCAGCATGGTCAAAACTAGCTCAATATGTCTGTCTGTACCCTTGAAAATCACATTTTTTTAAAAACACGTAAACTTTGCGTGTGTTAAACCATCGTATTTCAACGCGCCCATCTCTTGCTACATACCACACGCCACGTTTTTTTATTTTTTAAACAAAAACGCTGTAGCCGTAATAATTTAATTAACTATGACAGGTTTGTGAAACTTAGTAACACATTGTGTGTAATCGTGGTGTTCGACAGTTCTATGACCGAAATGATCCAAAAAAGGACACGAACAAGAAACACAACACCGAAAACTGCATAAATTGGGCAGATTACAGAGCAGAGTCATGGGGATCAGACATAAACAAACCAACCTTTATTGTAACTGGAAATTGGTTTCATATTATCGACATGGATAAACTAAATATAAACACTTGTATCACACTCGCTATGCGACCGACCAGGACCCGCCACTAGAATCGCTGTTAACGGAAATAATTTCAAAGCTTATTATTTTTATAAAATTTCGAAAATCAAAAGCAAAGCTTTTTTGCGGTCTGTCATTGACTGTTTCTGGATGACGCACAAAACATAATGCACATGCTGATGCAAATGTTCGTGCAGATGCAGATGTTCGTGCACTTATCGCTTAACATGCACCTAATTTTTGCTAAGCAAAAACAGCCTTTTTTATTATAAAAACAAAATGTTTTTTTGCTACTAAAAATTGAAGTGAATCTGAATTGATAAGTGCATCGGGTTTGTGCATCAGCATCAAAACGTGCACAAATTTGTGCATCTACTTGCGCATTATTTTTCTACGGGGCGAGAGTATGCCATTATTCGCTTGCCGCTGAAAAAAATCTCAACTCCTTTTCCACTCACAGAGCGAGGCGACGTTATTTGGGAATTTCAAAATCGCGAACGATCAACGATCCATATTATGCCGGCATCCGCTATGCGCTTCGCATGATAACTGCCGGACGGATGGGGTCGTTTATGCGCCCGCTGCTTTTGCTGCGCCTGCTTTGCGCACTGCTAGCCACTGCAAAAAGCGAGGACAAATTGACAACAGTCGCAATAAAGGCACTAATCTTTCAAAACTACGATGCCAAAGTGCCGCCAACGCACGATACAGTGAAGGTGACAGCACATCTGGACCTGCAGCACATATCAGCTGTGGTCGGTTGGAAGTTCCGGTTGATTACTATATATTGTGGATTTATTCAAACGTGTCCGGACTGAAATGACGTAATCTGCTTTAAAAACGCCCGTTTGTCAAAGTACAGGCACTAAAATGTCAGTTTGATATGACTGATTCGACATTTACCATTTGTTTCCGGAAAGAAATCGGCTGAACGGAAAGTCTGGTTTGCAGTGAACGACAAGCGCATGTTTTGTGGCGCATGACGTCATTTCAGTGGGACAGATTTAAAAAAAATAGGTCATATCAATTACACACACACCAACCAACAAGTTTCTCAGTGGTTTTTCGGTTTTTCTTTCCCAGAAACTCTTGAGTGGCCAGCGGTAGCCGATCTCTATAGTTTTTTCTCTTTTTTTTCTTCAGGATGATCACAAGAAGACAATTGAAGTAACGTTTGGAATATGGCTAGTAAGTGATTGGTGAATCTTGGCTTGCCGATGAAAATGAAAATACAGTGTATGATGCTAGGATAGTAGCTAACATTTTGATTCCAATGCATGGCAACCAAAACATTATTGTCAGCAAAAACTTTAGCGGAAAAGAACAATGCAGCAGTAAAATACAGTAGAAAACGTTTTTTTGACGTTTTTTAAACATTCACGCACGTGCGCAGTAAAAAAATGCCAGTTTTTTTTGCAGAACTGGACTGATTTACGTCTCCGGTATGACAATCTTAATATTGATATTCTCGATTGGCAAATGCGCGTTCCTGTCTGGTACATTTGGACTCCTGGCGTCTTCCTGCGCAATCAGTTTGTATTTTTATCATTTCTTTTTATTTGTATTATTTTATATTTATTTATATTTTTATGGTCAATGCAGTATTTCGTCCTCACATTTTGTCTGTTTTTTGTTGCACACGAGCGCGTGTTTACCAACAACCAAAATCAGCAAACACAAATTTGTACACGCGTAGCGTGAAAGCTGATTGAATTTGAATTGGGCGAGCTGAATTCAATTTATACATGGTGATAAAAACGTCAACAAGGAAAACAGTTGGCATTCAGAACTGAAGCAACCTCTTGAGCAGAAACTTACAGTCGTAAAAAGAAACATACAGGGTGGGCCAAAAAAAAGGTTCCATTTTCAAACTGCTGTCACTGGCTGTTGTTTTAATATTATGAGCTGAAATTTTCAGCACTGATAAAACATGCGTTGCCATTTTACTGACAAAATTTTTTTCCGATATATAATTCCTAGCGCTCACTGTGGCAGATTTTCTAAAAAGCTCGAAAAATCAACAAATTGACTGAAATGAGTGCAAGAAAAAAATAGTATCAAGATGCGTGATGCAATTTTGAAACTGTTGCGAAGGTGACAAATTGGTCTTTTTGGATACCCGTGATAGTTCAAATCGTGCGCTCAGAGTGGAAAGGTCTCACACTTGAATTGCATTTGAGCACCTCGAGCGAAATTCTGATGTTTCACAACGGACTCGAGTCAGCAGCCATGCAACTGCGACAGAAAGCATTGTTCAGTTGATTTTTTGTTTTCTGTGTTGCTCTGTCTGTTAACTTGTTTCTTTTGAAAAGTTTTTCTGCGGTTTGAATAAAAACAGTGTTTCAGTTTCAGTTTTCTGCAGTTTCGTCATGGTTAAGTGGACAGCAGAACAACGGGTCTGGTGTGCTATCTGGTGGGAGCAATCTGAAAGTTTTTCTGCAGTGACTCGCCAGTTTCGCGTAAAATTCCATCCAGTCGCTGCCGGACGACAAACCTTGATGATGATTTGGAAGTCTATGAACAATGATTCGTTGTTAAATTCTTGGTTAAAAATCCGTTTTTTTGAAAATTTGGGAATTTTTAAACATTGTGCTGTAAAACTGAATCTACTTCACCAAACTGAATAAAAATTTTGTCAAAAAATGGCATCACATGTTTTATCAGTGCTGAAAATTTCAGCTCATAATATTGAAATACCAGCAAGTGACAGCAGTTTGAAAATGGAACCTTTTTTTTGGCCCACCCTGTAGTTTCATTTGTTATGTTATTAAAATTTTAGCTAAAACTGTCAACGCTATAAGTCGCAGCGTAACAGACAAATGGAACCTTCGATTTCGCGCCTGTGTGACGTATAGAGGCTGTTCTGCGCCGAAGGAATCGTGAATCGGTTTCACTTAGGTAGTTCGTCTGTCATTCAGTCTGTTTGTTCCAGTGGTTGTTCAGAGAAATTTATGAAAGAACAAAGAATGGGATCACATTAGTAGCACAACTAAAAATCAAATTCAAAATTTAAACAAACAACAGCACATTCAAACGAGTGCGTTTTCACACTGACCCAGTGCATTTGTGGACGTTTGGTTGATGTTGCACGCGCGTTACATGCCCGAAATGCCTGAAAATCTCCGAAATCTCATGCCCGAAAAGTCTCCAATAGTCTGGATATCAGTCTGTCTCTGGTCAGTCGTTCCAATTTTCTGTGCCTACAATAGTGTCGACCGTTTTGGACGAAAATTTAATACAACAATGACATTTTTTTTCACGGTTGTAATTTTCAGCTCAAGATACTTCAGTTCTGAATAGCAGCCGTTTATTTTTGTTGCCATTTTTTTGATTGCCAGCCTGCCATGTATAATTTAATTTTTTTTTCAAAGACAGTGTTCAAAAAGTATACAAGAGTTCCTGTGCGTTGCTGAATTCAAACGAGACAAGTACCAAAGCTTTTTTATGGATTTCTGATTGCACCATAAATTTAATCAATTCATTTTTTTATATTTCCCGCTCATATTTACAGGTTATTATCAGTCAACAGCATGTATCATTCTTACTGGTCAAGACGAAATGACATCTCACTGTTGTCATATGTTGGCCATATGTGGTATGCTTGAAACGGATTTTTCTTGCGATTCATATACTCATGCAGTCGATAGTCGAACTCTACAACCATATAAGTTATCAGCTATCAATTTTTTACGGGTCTTCAACCCGATGGGTTTGTAGACATGAAAAGAAACTGGTTTAAATCTTTATGTGACATTTCAAAGTCGCCTCTCGGCCCTAATTCGGCGACGGGAAATTGCAGAAAACGTGGAAATCTAGGCGGTGCTTAGAGTGCTGAACAGTTGAACACTGGCGCTGGAGGTAAACATCAAACGCTTGAAGCTAGAGGCTTAAGTTAGGGGCTGACATGCAACGCATAAGCCACACCCTAAACCTAAAGGGGCATTCACGAAGCAGTATGTGTAGTGACGCGTAGCTGTGTTAAAGCACAAAAGTGCAAGTTGAAAAGTGCAGAAATTCGTTGCTTCAAAGGCGCATGTTGAAATGCGCGGAGTTTTTGCCAGTAAAGTGTATGTTGAAACCAACGGATTTTTTTGTCGCAAAAATGCAGAAAACGCAGAAATCAAGGTGGTGCTTAGAGTGCTAAACACTAAGCGACAGAGGTTAAAGATTTTAAACGCTTAAGGCTACATACAGGCTTAGGCTAAAGGCAATAGGCTGATTTATAACGCTAAACTACTCTAAAAATACACGTTAACGCTAAACTAATAATACCAATTGACTGTTGCTTACTGATTGGTTGAATTTGAATGGATAATAATCATTGGCCGGACATTTCGACTTGCTTCGGCTAGAGTCTGCTTCAATTGATCAGTTAAAACGCTTGTCATTCATCACTGAGAGTTCTCGTCACTGATTGGTCGCCGGTTGGCGGTGATTGGTGGAATGTTCTTGTTGATGGATGAACGTTCGATTTAGTTGTTGGGCAATTTGTTCGTTACCGTGGTCGTGCCATTGGGTGCCTTCTCTTTGCACAAATGTAATCATTCATCAGCAGTGTTTTATTTTGATGCGCTGTTCAAAACAAAGTCAAACAGCAAAACATGGGTCTCCGTATCTCATGCTGTCTTAACAGTTTTAGCGGAGCATCCCGCATTATTGCGAAATAAAATGAAATGAATGAATGAATGTTCACAAAGCCCGGTTGTCGAGAATGTAAACTTTTTTAAGCTCAAGATCAAATAAAGCCAGCTGTTCACAGGTATGAAGCCGACCACAAAGAGGTGATACCATGCAGAACGTCCGGCTTCAATTATCCGCATGACGAACTGGAGTGCGACCTGTACGTCTCTTCGTGGTTCTACAACGCGTCTCAGGTGCGAGATGCAACACGCTGTGTACTGGAGCATGGCGCGTTTACCGCAACACCGTGCGGACTGCGGAATGCCAAAAAGCAGCAGCACACCAGAGCTCACAGCACGAGCAGTTGCCACAAACGCAATATTCAACGTCAAAAAGTCAACGTAACTGGCACTCATCAACAGCACATCTTTTTTCATCATTCACGAATCCACGTGCACTCGTAAACATCGTGTTTCACATGTTGTTGACTTGAATATAATGGCGATCAATTGTCAACACCATGTGAAGCACGCGCGTGTTTCTTTTTTTTTGTATAAAACAACACAACAAAAACAATTTTTATGTTGCGCGCGCTTTTTTTTTTTCTTTTTCCCCCCCCCCCCCCTCCCCCCCCCCCCCCCCGCCCCGCCCCCCCTAACATTAAAAAAAAAAAAAAACACCAATACCCCCCCCCCCCCCCCCCCCCCCCCCCCGGGTATAATACGATCTGAAGGGATTTACTGTATTTGCATTTTTTGTTGTTTAATTTGTCTTGGGTGGTATGAACATGAATATGAACAGCAATTATCTAAAAATGCGGGAGACGCATATAAAAGGAGGAATATGGCCTTGTGTAAGCAGTGAAAGACTTGGCTCGACAACGCTTTTCAAGTCTCTGATGTGGTACACACGGATACAAGTACATAAGAGTTATATTTTTGCGCCGCGTTTGTTGTTTAAAAGCTTGCTGAAAAGCGTAAAAACTTTGAAGTTATTTTTCAATTGTCCTCTTCAGTTTTGTCTAAAATCACACCATGTGCGAAACTCTGTAAATTCTGTGCAAAAACAGAAACATCAGAAATTGCAAAATATTGCTGCATGTAGCTTTATCGTTGTTGTTGTTGTTTTGTTGGGATTTTTAGGCGATGTTTTTTAGCCAGGGCTAACCCAGAGAAGCGTACAGAACGCCATTGAGTAGGGCGCCCATCGAGTTTTCTCTGTCATTAAGTGCCTACATACCCCTCGCCGGCTCGATCCCCCGAGCGCACAGACTAGTCTAACGCACTACCACCAGGCCACTAGAGTGACAATTGTTGTTGTTGCTAACGTACTGTACGCACCGCTGTGCATACAGCAGCACCAGTGCAAAAAGTGTTGTCTTCCGTTGATTTTCACCCTTTTACCAAACTCTTGTGACAGGATAAACCGCTGAGTCATTGCCACAGAAGGAAATCTTGCGTTCCCCAACGCCTCTGCGATACACTTTGTGCAAACCAGTGTCAGCGATCTAAAGTCTGATCGTTATTTTAGTGGTTTTAGTGGTCGCTAAATGCTAGAAAAAAGCGAATGTGAAAGTTTCATTTGTCTACAATGTACGAGGGTTGCCACTTGCAACCGAAATAAAGAATAAACGGCGCAAAAATATGACTCTTATGTACTTGTATCCGTGTGTACCACATCAGAGACTTGAAAAGCGTTGTCGAGCCAAGTCTTTCACTGCTTACACAAGGCCATATTCCTCCTTTTATATGCGTCTCCCGCATTTTTAGATAATATTCTGACTTTTACATAAGCTCCGAAGGTCGGACCAAAATCACAATTCGTTGGTCAGACATTCTTCTAAACCCCGGACAACGCAGGTTTTTCATTTTTCGTTTTTAGGCCAATTTCGCCTATGCTATTTCTACGGCCGATTCGCCCAAAATCGTCACGATTCAGTACCTAGAATTGCTCACATAAGAAAACTGACCCAAAATCCGTGATCAGCGCATTGAATTACCCTGGAAAGCACCCTTTTCTTGTTTTTCGTTTCTAGACCGATTTCGCCAATTTCCACGGCCGATTCGCCCGAAATCGTCACGATTCGGTATCTAAAGTTGCTCACGTAAGAAAACTAACCCAAAATCTGTTATCAGCGCATTGAATTACCCTGGAAAACACAGTTTTCTTGTTTTTCATTTTTGGACCGATTTCGCCAATTTCCACGGCCGATTCGCCAGAAATCGTCACGATTCAGTACCTAGAATTGCTCACACAAGAAAACTAACCCAGAATCCGTGATCAGCGCATTGAATTACCATGGAAAACACCGTTTTTTTTGTTTTTCGTTTCTGGACCGATTTCGCCAATTTCCACGGCCGATTCGCCCGAAATCGTCACGATTCAGTATCTAGAGTTGCTCACATAAAAAAACTAACCCAAAATCTGTTATCAGCGCATTGAATTACCATGGAAAACACCGTTGTTTTGGTTTTTCATTTCTGAACCGATTTCGCCAATTTCCACGGCCGTTTCGCCCGAAATCGTCAAGATTCAACATCTAAAGTTGCTCACATAAAAAACTAGCCCAAAATCCGTGATCAGCGCATTGAATTACCCTGAAATACACTATTTTCTTGTTTTTCGTTTCTAGACCGATTTCGCCAATTTCAACGACCGATTCGCTCGAAATCGTCACGATTCAGCATCTAAAGTTGCTCACGTAAGAAAGCTAACCCAAAATCCGTGATCAGCGCATTGAATTACCCTGAAAACACCCTTTTCTTGTTTTTCGTTTCTGGACCGATTTCGCCAATTACCGCGGCCGATTCGCCCGAAATCGTCACGATTCAGCATCTAAAGTTGCTCACATAAAAAGCTAACCCAAAATCCGTGATCAGCGCATTGAATTACCCTGAAAAACACCATTTTCTTGTTTTTCGTTTCTAGAACGATTTCGCCAATTTCAACGACCGATTCGCTCGAAATCGTCACGATTCAGCATCTAAAGTTGCTCACGTAAGAAAACTAACCGAAAATCCATGATCAGCGCATTGAATTACCCTGAGATACACTATTTTCTTGTTTTTCGTTTCTAGACCGATTTCGCCGATTTCCACGGCCGATTCGCCCGAAATCGTCACGATTCAGCATCAACAGTTGCTCACGTAAGAAAACTAACCCAATATCGGTGATCAGCGCATTGAATTACCCTGGAAAACATTTTTTTCTTGTTTTTCGTTTCTGGACCGATTTCGCCGATTTCCACGGCCGATTCGCCCGACATCGTCACGATTCAGCATCCAGAGTTGCTTGCATAAAAAACTAACCCAAAATTCGTGATCAGCGCATTGAATTACCCTGGAAAACACCCTTTTCTTGTTTTTCGTTTCTGGACCGATTTCGCCAACTTCCACGGCCGATTCGCCCGAAATCGTCACGATTCAGCATCTAGAGTTGCTCACGTAAGAAAACTAACCCGAAATTCGTGATCAGCGCATTGAATTACTCTGGAAAACACCGTTTTCTTGTTTTTCGTTTCTGGACCGATTTCGCCAATTTCGACGGCCGATTCGCCCGAAATCGTCACGATTCGGTATCTAGAGTTGCTCACATAAGAAAACTAACCCAAAATCCGTGATCAGCGCATTGAATTACCCTGGAAAACACCCTTTTCTTGTTTTTCGTTTCTGGACCGATTTCGCCAACTTCCACGGCCGATTCGCCCGAAATCGTCACGATTCGGTATCTAGAGTTGCTCACGTAAGAAAACTAACCCAAAATCCGTGATCAGCGCATTGAATTACCCTGGAAAACAATCTTTTCTTGTTTTTCGTTTCTGGACCGATTTCGCCAATTTCGACGGCCGATTCGCCCGAAATCGTCACGATTCAGCATCTAGAGTTGCTCACGTAAGAAAACTAACCCAAAATCCGTGATCAGCGCATTGAATTACTACGGACTAGACCTTTTTCCTACTATTTTTCGCAGCTCAGACAAAATTTGTAAGAGTGAAAAACTGATACCCAGTCAAAATGCTACGAACTTTCAAAGAATGCACAATTTTGACTCAAAAAAGTGCCCGGGCAAAAAAATTAACTAAATTTTCAAAAAATACGGATGAAATTACCCTAGGAAACATTTTTGTTCAACTGTGAAAGTGTCCCAGCTAAAAATTGAAAGGGCGAACACTTAAAACCAGGTGAAAACCCTCCGAACAATTAAAAATGCCCAATTTTTACCCAAAAACAGGGTCGGGGTAAAAAATTAACCCAATTTTCAAAATCTCCGGGTGGAATTACCCCAGGGAACATTTTTGTTCGACTGTGAAAGTGTCGCAGGCAAAAATTGAAAGGGCGAACACATGTTGATTACATAGCTGAAAAAAAAAAGGACAAAGGGAAAGAAGTAACACTGTTTTCAGAATAGGTTTTTCGTGTCTACAGCGTATGAAAAGTAGTCGGATAAAAATTTTTTCGCGGCTCCAAGCACAACTTTGGGTGTTCGTTTCGTGTGCACGGAACCAAGTTTGTGGCTTATACTATGCTCGCAGGACGCAGCGAGCAAATTTGAAAAAAGCGCGCGAGGGGATAACGGCTCATATTATGCGTGATGCGCTCTCCGCTCGCTACGCTCGCTCGCGCATCCGCATGATATGAAGCAAATTACAAGATTATCATTATTTTGTAGGTTGACCTCCAAGACAGCGGCTATGTGCAAAAGTGGAAAGCCCCGCAGCATCTGTCTTGGATGGGCGAAGGGAACAGCAAGAAACGACATTTTGCAGGTGTGCACTTGTTGGCGAGAGCAAAACATAAGATGTACTGTTGATCAAAACACCTAAATTACGATCCAAAGTGCTCGATCAACAAGTCATCTTTGGTATCTATCAAATTTCTTCCTCCGATCAATCTTATCAGACAACAAATTTTCCCTGTGTAAATGCAAATCGAGTAGTTGTTTGGCTTACCCTGTTAAATACAGTAGTACTAGTCATTTAGCTCACAAGAAAAATTAATTTCTTCGACTTCATGAACGAGCGACAGCGGCAATGTGTCACGCATTCTAACAGAACTGAATGAATGCAAAATTGCGTGGTGGACGCACTTGCATCTGTTCTTTTTTCTTGTTTGCTCAGGTTGGCGCTTAGGGTGGGTGAGTCGTGATCACTGCTTCTATCACACCAAATGGAATCAGTGCTATCAGCAGCGACCGACGAATGTGCCCATTAGTGAGGTGGTGTCAACGATCCGATACCACCTGCACCTCTGGCGGCATCAGCCATACTTCATTTACAACGTCGCACTGCCCAGTTTTATTAGTGGCTTTCTCACTGGTGATAACGTTTGATGTTATTAGTTCTTTTTTATAATAGCGATTGTTTCACTTTTATTTCAATGCATCCAAAACACACATAAAATCAATCACGCTTTTCTACTTGACGCGAATAAAACTTTTGTGCGTGGGCGATCGATTACAAAAGTAACTGACTGATCAGTGCATGCAGTAATTGACTATTTTCTTCTGTTGTTTCAGTGCTAGCATTTTGGCTAAACACCAACTGGCTGGTAATGTCGGTGTTGATGTTCAGCTTGATGTTGCAAGCGACCTATGCGGCGGACTTGTTACAGACGGTGCCTCAGTCAACGGACTCTATACCCACCATTGGTATGTATGTGTGACCTATTTTTCAATCGTGTCTCACTGAAATGACGTTATGTGCCGCCAAACATGCGCTAGCCGTTCACAGAAAACCAGACTTTCCGTTTAGCCGGTTTCTTCCCGCAAACAAATGGTGAATGTCGAATCAGTCACATCATACTGGACATTTTAGAGCCTGTATTTTGACAAACGGGCGTTTTTAAAGCAAATGACGTTATTTTAGTCCGGACAGGTTTGAATAAATCCACAATACATTGTACATTGACACTTCTACAATAATGACAAGTTCTGATATATTCATGCTAAATGTGGTCAAAAGTTTTATCTTACAATGACCTTTTTTCAGTGAACGCAGCGACATTCAATATTTGTATGACCGCGACCGCTATACTGATCCACGTGCTGCTGGACTACCTACGAAAGACCACTTGGTGGATTGCATACATACCGCAGCGATTCCACGGTGCCGTCGACAAAGTTGCTTCGTACCGTTTATTGAGCTCGAAAGGTATCGACTTTCAACAAAACATTGAAGCGGCTTGGGTAACGTCTGACCAAAAATCAACAGAGTCAACAGGTTGGTGGTATTGGTTTGCGTTTGATCTGTGGAAGACTGTGGTAAACTGACAAGACAACGAATCAGCAGCTTATTCTAAAATTAGCAATACGCTGATTGGTTACGACCACTGGATAAGTAGTGTTGTGTGGTATGCGATACAATTGTAGTTATGTGCTTTTAAATATGTGGTTATCAACTTAAAACGAAAATTTTACGTGCACAAACTTTCAGACCAGAACCAACCAAAAACCGCTGCGCTAATGGAAGAATGCAAAGAGCAAGAATTAACGGCAGCAGCAGCCAACGATCCAACAACATCGACAGCAGATGAGTCGAAACCCGGTACCAGCAACGACCAGAAACAGAACAAAAGCAAAATGGAGCCAGAAACAACGCAAAACAGTGTGGCACCGTTGAGCATAGAAGAAACACTTCACGTAGCCCGTCGCGTGATTTCTCTGTACGTGATCGCTGCTTACTTGGTTGTCTATCTCTACTGTTTGGTAAAGCCATACGGTCCTTGGACATCCGAGGATTGACAAACTGGTTTAAATAAAAACAAACCTGGATCTGAGATTCGAAAACAATACAGTGTGTGTTAACTTGGTCGCAATTCAAATGTTAGATAGTTTGATGCTTCAAATTAATTCATCAATCAATTCACGTAAAAAAATTTGTCATAAATTTGCAAAGCCATATTGTGTTTTTGTAAATGAACTTGTCTTTTGTCTATTGTATCCGGGGTATTCGCCATTTTCATTTGTTTGTATCATAACTGTATGGTACGTTAATATTGCAATTACGTCATTATTACACAATCCCAAGGGTATGATTATCATTCAGCGGCAGTGCTTTGTGTCATTATTCACCTTCAAGTTAACATCACAATCACAAAATACAATCAGTGATTCAATGCGGTGCGATTCATTGCGGTTAAAAAAACAGATACTCCACTTAAAAACCGAATCATTATTTTTTACATATATTCTTTCATATGTATCAAACTCCGCAAAACATTGTTTAGTCTTAAGAGACAAACGCAGCAACATGCGATTTTGAGTTTTTGACGTTCAATAAAGAAACATGTTCATCAAAATAAGTGGAAATGTGTCAATCAATAGATTAATTAGAGTTAAAAGAGTAAGAACGGAAAACATACAAAACAACATAACAGCAATGTGTAGTATGTTTGTACAAACCTGTCACTTTTTTCGCAGAATACAGAGCGCATGCAAAACTTGAAGTTGAATTACGAATGTATAGGGTTTGATTGAAATCAAAAACACTTCCAATAGTGGGAGAATAAGTTTTCTTCATATCCTATCCCATTTTCTCGCCTTTCACAAGCTCTGTGTTCTACGTAAAATTTAGGGGGGTTTAAACAAACATACTAAGAGACAAATACAGTGTAAATAATAATTTTGAAATTCTTATTCTTAATGATTGAATGAAATTCCATGCGCCGCAGATTTGGGCCATGTTAACAACTGAAATTATTTTTAAATAAATACAAAACGACCGTGAGAGAAGGCACAAACAAACATAATTACAACATACAAGTTTTATACGAAAAATCCAAATAAATAGCAAAACAATGCAAAATAAAAAAAATCTATGATTAGAATTTCACGAACGACTAAGCAATCAATGTTGTTATACAATGTTTCAGAGTCTGACTAGAGTTTCGAAGACTACATAAGTTACTTATAGCAATCACGGATTAATATCAAACCAATCCGATAGAAAATAATATCAACTACAACTAGTTCACTGGTACCTATTCAGTTCGTCATCACCCAATGTGCCTTGTGTGGTGTAAATTGTACAAAAGCGTTTTCGGAGCTCAAAATAGATAGAAGTTGTTGAATTCTGACCTTACAAACATGTAGATTGTAAAATGCTTTTGTTTTGCATAGCATGCACGCAGCCTTAAACAACTACTTCAACAAAAACTAGACAGCTCAAGAAGCGTATTCTGTCTACATTTTGTCTGACGACAACATAAATTAGAACTACGAATTTTTTGACAGAGACAAACGCTACTTTTTACTGCAACACGCAACGCGGGTCCAGTAGATTGTTTTTCAACAAAAAATAAATAATACAGAAACGCGCTCGACAAATCACGAAGAAAAAAAGAAAACAAAAATGCAAACCGAGAGAACAGTAAACCGGGTGTGAGATGACAATGTTTTAAAACAAAAATCCAGCTGCAAAAAAGCGGAGGTTCATGAAAGATAAAACTAAATTGCATATTGCAAAACAGTGGAAATTGATCAGTTTATTATGCCCACGCAAAATAACTTAGAAGCGAAAAATTCAGTAAACGATAAATAATTGAAAGCTTCTGCGCTAATATTCTTAAATAATCAAAAAATGCAGATAGGCACAAACTGGGGTTTCGAACACAACAAAACTCAACAGAAAACAAGAACAACAAGAACAAAAACGAAGCGAAACACGGGAAACATCCAGAGTGTTGATATTTTGCGGAGGACGCTTTAGTACATCGTGGCGCATCACGTGCATCGAAACAAATGCATGAACCGCGGACACGAAGTTTTTCAAACGTTTTTAGAAGCCTTCAATGACACAGTACGCCTCTAGCGACGATATAAGCACGTACAGGAACCAGAGTCCGGCCAAAACAGCGGAGGTCACAATCTTCAGTCGCCTCGGCCCTCCGAGTTCGCCGCCGGCAATGCGCGAATTTCGTCGAATGACGAGAATGAATATACAAACAAACGCCTCGATCGAGAATATGGTCAGTGAAAATGCCAGTGAGCCCGGCTCGACGTGAAAGCCGCCCGGTGTGCCGACGATCGCGTGATAGACCGCAGCCATCGTCCAGGCGATACCGATGCCGAGGAACACGTTCACGGCGTTGCTGCCGGTAACGTTGCCGACGGCGTTGTCCGCGTACGGATCTTGCACGGCAGAGACTTTCGACGCAAATGTATCTAGAAGAATCGTTTTTTTTTTTTCAAAGTACGGCAGATACTTTCGATGCAAATGTATCTCTGGAAAGTTGGACTTCTTCAAAAATGGTTTGACAATTGCATTTTTAGTCAAGGAAAAAACGGGAACGTTAAAAGTTCAGTGCACAAATTTGAAGAAGAATAGTGTAATAATTGTATTATCAATTTTTCTGAGACTTTTGGGTTTTTTAACAACTCTGAGACGTCGAAAGGAAACCAGTTTCAAGCATTATGTACAATTCAAAATAGCCTAAGTGATCCGGTCCCGATTAGAAGACTCGTGTCATTGTTATCAATCTTCAATTCCCGCGTCATACTCATACATGGAACTGTTTGTACCTACACATGCGCGTATATTGAGTCTCAGGACAAAGTATCGATAAAAGATCACAGTTATGATAATCTGTGATAAGAAAACAAAAAACACCTATGTAATCTACATCTATCCAGCTTCTGTTCAACTACAACACCATTGAAATTAAAAAAAAGCCACTAACCTGGAACGCTGGTACCCAGCGCAACAAAGCTGATAGCGGTGACGATATCTTTCAATCCGATAGTGCAGCCGAAATGACTGGCTAGATCGCCGATTGCCGCTGTGCACAGACCGATCATGAGAATCGACGACACAAAACAAGCCCATCCTCCAAAGTAATCTATAATCAATTACACATGTAAAAATCGTCGAATTATAGCCTTCTCAAACAGGAATAAGCTGTAAAAACAAAAAAAGTATTGTGTAGTAAAAACAACCTGTTGGCGGAATGAACGCAAATAACAGTTTCCACGGCACTGAAATGAAGTGCATAATGTAGTCGCCCCACGATGGTTGAGGGCCGTCTCCGGGCTCACCTCCTTCTTCTCCCTCTTCACCTGAATTTGTTCATCGATAAAAAAAATAATGAACTGCAATCCAGAAAACAAAGGCAACAGCGCTAACTTTTAATTAAAAAACAATTAAAATTGTTTAAATAACGAACGTACCCTCCTCTTTGCCCTCATCATCACCGCCTTCGTCTTCGTCGCCTATAAAAATAAGATCTTGAAACGCTCGCAAAGAAATATGTGTAAGTGATTAATTGAAATCATTGCCGATACTGAAAAAAGTACATTCAAACGCAACAACCGACCTGCGCTGACGGTAAGTGCTTCTATAAATTGCTCTTTCCACGATGATGAACCGATTATTAGACCCGTAGTAGCCGTCTTCAGCATGTTGTCGACCAGACTCTGTTACGAAACAACGGCAAACGTGTTTTGCATGTCACGAAGCAAAAGTGAGTCTAAAGCAGCAAAAACCACACCGGCACAAAAAAACCAAAAAAACAAAAAAACCCAAAAAACCAAATACCAAATACCAAAGAGAAACGAACATACATGAAACTCTTTGCTCTCTCGAATGGTAACATCGATTTTCGTGATGTCACCCAGTCGTGGTTTACCGAGATCAGCGATTTTGTCGTCGTCGTCCTTGTCAGCTTCAGCGGCTTTAGATTCTTCTGAAATATACATTGAAAATCGGAAGTCGCTGACAAATAAACGCATCTCACAACAAAATAACTTCAGTTGCTGTTGTTTTAGATGAACAAGCAACATATAAATAGAAGTATTGTGTTTTCGATAATCTTTACATCTGAAGTAATAGCAGTTGTGAGATGTTGCGAAACTTTATGGGTTTTTTAATCTAGAAATTGCCATTCCCCAACTGCAACGCAGAAGTAGAAGCAAAGGCGGTAATGATGCGCACAATCGGTGTGTGCAAAACAGCATAAAAGAAGCTTCAAACTCGAAATGACTGAATTTCTTGAATAGCTCAATTGCTTAAAAGGATACTAGAGTAGCAATTCGTTTATGTTTTAATAAAAATAGAGAACCTACTGTTAGTTATTATAAATTGGTGTCCGTCTAAGATGAAAACTAGAACCCAAGAAAGACACGTGCTTTAAAAGATGCACTTGAAAAAACGTTGTCTCACTGCTACCATGCTACTGCCATGCATTTGATACTGATCAACAACATAAAAAGAGCAATAAGTAAAGTTTTACGAGTAATAAAAGTTAAAAAGTATGTTAAAACATCACTGAAAAAAGATCAACACAAAACTAAAAGTCATACCCAGCTTCCGTTTTGATTGATGACCTTTGTCATCCTGAGCGTGGAAAAAGCCGCCGACTTTTTGAGCAAACGATTTTGGGTGCTTTTGATCTACCGCTGCTTCTGCAAAAGTGAGTTCACATGCAATTAACGGTGTAAATAATTGCGGATCACTTCAATTTAAAAAGTAGGTGAATCAGCCACTGTCAAGTGAATTTGGTGTTTACAAAAGCTGAAATGCACATACGTCCGTTAAAACAACACCCCGAACCATTATTTACAAGTAATACCGTTTTGATTACTTCACTGTTGACATAAAGGAGCATTCATGAAGCCTTATTTAGTGACCTCGTGCTATGTTTTAACACAGCTGCGCATCACCAAATGCTGCTTCATGAATGCCGCTTAAATGCTTACTTTGCGCAACTGTTTGCAGCAGCAGGGTGGTTTTAACTTGCTTCAGTTTTTTTTTTCAAACGAATGCAAACGGTTATGTACACGTCGTTGCAAATAATGATTGAGTAGTGTTGTTTTGATAAGAAATCAAGTTGTTGTCTTGAAGAATCCAAACAAAAATAGCACATGCATGATAGGGTCAAAAGCTGAAGAGATTGCCACAACCACAAATGTACAGTACTCATGCAAAAAAAGTTTTCGACGACGATTTCGGCGCTTTTGTCGGCGAGATTTCTTGGGTTGAACCGTTAGTAACGTTTTTTTACGCTAAACTCAGCCACTATACACAGGTAGAAAACAAAATCTGCACAGATAAGAAGCACAGCAGAAAAACTCGCGAGTTAAGAGCATTAATGTTTGTTGGCAGAAGTAGTTGTGCGCTGGCAAATACTGCATCATCGAACACAACCAACCTTCTTCGCCCGCCTGTTCATGTTTCTTACGCTCCATGCGTCGTAGTACTCGCTCTTGTACTTTGGTCTCATCTGACGGAAAAAAGTGGTGAATAAACAAATAAACGCCAAACGTGGTGTCGATTACAGCAACAGTAAACACACACAGTAACACAACGTAAAGTCACGGCGTAAAGCGCTAATAATAAAAACACAGTGATAGTTGGTTTTGAAACATAAAGCGAGGCGGTGTGCTGGATGTGTGCCGGCATATGTGCATTGTATGTGCCGACGCCGTTGTGCGCGTTCAAAAGCATATCTGCTACATATTGTGCGTTTTTGTGCAACGTACATACAATATTGCATTTATAGTTTGGAAGAGCAGCAAATCTGATAGAAACATGAGCTACTTGAAATGAAAACAATAAAGCTGGAGCATATTGACGTGACACAACGAACTGAGCAATAAGATGGGCTAATAAAAATTAAAAACATCAATCAACGTAAGACAGCAAACGAATGCTTCACAAGTTTGTTCACAACACACAAGCACGCGAAATTTGGGTAACGGTTGATTCAGGTTCTGTCCGAAAACTTCAACTACCCGCATGTCCATGTTGTCGACGTTCACGAAGTGGCAATAAGAGGGGAAAAAATTTCAATTTTCTACTAGTCTTGACTCACCAGACAGCTTCTTCACCCAGATTGGATCGAAGAGTTCAACGTAAAATGTGGCCTTTCGCTCGTACTCCTCTTTGTCGTGAATCCCGATTTCAATTGCTTTTCTGCAAATTGAAACATAAATTTGTTAATTTACGTCACGAAATACGTACTTACATGTAGGCTGTGCAGATTTGTACTTGCATTCTTTGCTGGCACAAAAGAAAATCTAGTGATATTTTTTCTTAGTTTTTGGTGCCGTTCCCGTTTCTATCAAAGACCTGATGGTGCTGTTCAAAATGTTTCCAATGTTTAAGAGTCACCAAAGCCATAAGTGGTTCTATGGTAATGGTGTGCTAAACTGCGCATACAGCTGAAATTGACAAAACCAACAGCCCTTAGAAAAATTAAACTAAAGCCGATATGTGCTGTCAAAGTTTGCGACAAAGCGACACTTTTGCATTGGTTCAAAAGAAAATCCCATCTTCAAAAACTCTTGGCTGGCGATGTTGCTGTGAAATGTTGAAGAGCGAACAGGTTTGAAACGTTTGAGTGTGTTGCTTTATGATGCTGTATACAACGAGCTAAATCGTTGAGAGCAGAGCAACGTTGAAGTGTAGTGTTGAAGTTTTTGATGGTTGTGCTGTTAGCTGCAGTTTCGTTGCTGTTCGTTGTTCTTTTGAAAAACATAAATTTCAAGCTCAAAGTGTACATGTTCGTGTACATGCGCCCATAACTATTTTTTTAATAT